>SNQJ01S0263897.1:0-12069 GCA_010110895.2 Picea sitchensis | reverse complement strand
GTTTACTATAATAGTATGGATATTGTATGTGTAGGTATATGACTAGCACATAATAGTATCTCTAGATTATGCTCCAATGCATCCATTCGATCTGCAACCATTTACTATAATAGTATGGATATTGTATGTGTAGGTATATGACTAGCACAACCACAATTATGTGGTTGATAAATGCTGAAAGATATAATTAATCTTTAAACTCTAGCATAAATTCTAATTAGAATTTGTAAACCTTAATTAAAATTTTTAAATGAAATATTTTATCAACCTTCATTGTGATTATACTAATATAACCCTAACCCTATTCCTCTTATCACATTAACTGAATAAAAATACTTTAAATGAAAATACTTTAAATGCTGGTGAAATCTTTTGTTGTTTGATCTAGTTTTGGTTACCTCTTAGCTTAAAGACTTGTATAACATTAAAGAAGAATTATTTGTCTCCCATGGGCAGCATGTTCTTAACCGCCCGTCCCCTCCCCTTCCTTCTTCTTAGATGAGCCATGCCAAGGTTTCTTTCTCATAATCGATGCACTTGTGATAACAGTTTCATATTTTCCATTCGCGCTTATTAAAATCCTCCAGGACGATGGACTGAAACTTACCTCGTTTGTTCATTCTTTTCATATATCTGTCAACAGCCGCCAGTTTGTAGCGCTCCATCTCATAAAGTTCATATCTCTTGTGGTGATAAGGGCCGATGGAAACCGATTGAGGAATGTACGCTTTAGGCTTCAGTGCCAACAACTCTTTGGGCACATTAAACACGGACGCACATAACTCGTCCTGGCCGCTTTCCTTCCTGAATGTTTGATGGTATCTTTTTTCACAAGAAGAGTAAAGGGTGTTAGGTTCAGTGCTCGCCGATGCAACTCGGAGGGGTTGGGAATGAAACGCTCCATGCTCATGCAAATGAAACGCTCATTCAATATGATAGGCAGGTGGGTAATCTAGGCTGGAAAATGAAATGCTACAACTGAAGAAATCAAAGGTTAATAATTTAATAATTTAAACGTGGCAATTATATGTTGCTACAATAATTCTTTAATATAATTAGGTAAATGTTAAAAAGTAAACAGGTTAAAGGATGTATTCAAAAATACAAGGAACTTATGAAGAGTAAATCACATTCAGAATATGCCAGCATCTTCAATTTTTAACCATCATATTAGAATTTTAAATTAAAAGATGATTAATTGTGCCCATCTCCAATAGGTATATGCCTTTCTAAGTAGTAAAAAAATGACGGCCATAATATGAAACGCCAACCAGTAATAACTTTAAATTGAATGGAGTAATAACCTCCCAATAAATATATGTAGGTATATGATCACAAAAAGGCGACGATAATATGAAAAGCTAACGAGTAATGAATGTATTAATAATATGGAAATAATTACTTTTTTTAAATTGAGTGTAGGTCAAACATGGTCATAAGGTCATAATTTTAAGTAGTGAGGTTGAGGTAATAAATGTTAAGGCAATAAAAGATTGAGTGGATATTCATTTTTCTTAATTATCTAAAAGTGACAATCATATGGTTAGATAGTAATTTACTAATATGATTAGGTAAATGTGAAAAAGTAAATAGGTTAACATCTTCAATTGCTAACCATAAGATTAGGATTTAGAATTAAAAGATCATTAAATGTGCTCATTGCCAATAGGTGTGGGCCTGCTTAAATGTGTAATTAAATGTACTCATTATCAACTTAATTATATTATATTATATTATGAGAATTATGGAATTTGTTGGCTTATAGAACTAATAAAAAACTAAAAAAATTATGAAATTATGAAATTTGTTGGTTTATATGAAGTTAGGTGTATGAAAAAGAATTGATGCAATTTAATCCCTTTTTGTTTAGGAGTTAGAAAATGTGTCTTCATGATTTGTTGAACTAGGATTTAAAAGGAAATTTTACCCCACCTTCTAAATCAGTACTACTGGGAGATACAAGGAAGAAGAACTCTTAGTCAATGAGAAACACTATTAAATCTTAGTCAGTTTCCATTTCTCAATACCCAATACCCATTTACTTCGGCATTACCATTCTCCCCACTAGTATATATTATATATGGTATTAAGATTGAGACACGCACAGGCAGACACAGGGACAGGCACAGCCATGATGCCATCCAAAGCACGTGAGCACGACATGTACATTGCCAAAACGCGTGAACGGCTCTTCGTACAGCTTATAAAGCACAATCAATGCTCGACAGGGCGTAATGCTAGTGAGCGAACGGCTGGTGCCATGCTTTTGGGGCAATAAACAATACCTATGTATAATGTGTCTCTGTAAACACGCGCTGCCATGTGCACTGATTTTTCAAAAAGTGCCCTGATACATGTTGCAAGGCTCTCATTTTTATTCCACGGACAATGAAACCTCCTTCCAAATGCCCACCATGACTTTCTAGTTCCAGTGGTTTCCTGGCACATCGTTTTTGACGGACAGTGGTGTTTGCGTCCGTTGGTGCACGTCTTTCAAGTCTGAGCTCAAATCTCAAATCAGCAGAATTTCAAATTAAAATATAATATAATATTTTATTTATTGAATTTTACAATATTAAATAATATAATTGTTTGGTTTATTTTATTACACTTAAATTTAAAGGTAATGGGCACAATTAATCACTTTTAATCTAAAATTTTAATCTTATAGCTAACAATTGAAGATGTTGGCATTTTATAACTTCCTTGTATTTGTATTTCTTAATCTATTTCTAAACTATTTACTTTTTAACATTTACTAAATCATATTAAAAAATTACTATAACATAATATGATTGTCACATTTAAATGATTAACCTATAGGATGACAATTAACCATCAACTTTCATTCTTTATTCTTTACTGTCAGGTCGTTTCATTCTTTACATGCACATGATAGTGGAGGATGCCATGCGTTTCTACGGTGATGATTTTTATAAGAGTGGACTGACTGGCATAGACGAACTAAGTTTTGAGGAATCGTTTTCTGGAATATACACAGCCAAAAGCTTGCAGACACCATGGCATAGCGGTATGATCTATAGTGAAAGTACAAATTTGACCTTAACTGGTTGTTAATTGTATGAACAATGGCTGAAAAAGCTAACGCTTTGTATTGTTTTTTAAGCAGGAAACGCAGCTTCCTTTCAGGCTTCCCATATGCAATAGCTCTGTTAAATTCTCTCCTCTACACATGGTATGGCTCACTCCTGATCAGTAATGGCTCCAAAAACATCCTTGTATTGACTGTCAATGGTATTGGAATCGTTCTCGAGCTTCTGTTCTTTTGCATATATCTGAAATTCGCTCCACCCAAATCCAAGGTAGTTTTCAATTCTCACAATCTCTTATTAGTTCATTAGTTTTCAATTCAAATATTGTTAATTGATTGAACAATGACTGAAAACGTACAGTGGTAGCCTTGCAGGATCTGCAAGTTGCTTTGGAGGCTTCGACTGCAACATCGAAAATAGTGATTGGCCATCATACGATTAGCAGCGTCAGTTCACCAGATATTGCTCAGATATTACTAGTTTACTTTAATAATGGGCAATATCTGGTGAATCATTTCCTCTACAATTATATAATTGATGAACACATATATGCATATTTCATTTACAAATTTTAATTCTAAAGTAAACCGTAATTAAGGTTTGTAAATGAAACAAGTCTTTGAGCATTGTCACATTTATGTGGTTGTGTTAATTTTATTTTCTGTTAAACAAGCCTATGCACAATTTAAATGGCAGGGCAAAACCCAACTTTGATCCATTACTAATGGCAAGGACAATATTATAAAATTTGATCAGGTTAAAAACAGTCTACTTTTATTTTAGGTAGTTCCTGGGGATCGTACCCGGCTTGAGCCACACCAACCCTTAACATGGTTGAATTTTTTTTAGAACCTGTGACTTTAACATCACGGAGTGACTTAACAACACACTCCGTCACCGACTATCCTACACCTCGAGGACATATTCTTTAATGTTATTATTGTTATCTGTAATTTTAATTGTTTTTGACTAAATTTTAGGTAAAAAAAATACCTATTTAACTTTCTATGAGTTTTAAAACACCAATTCAGCAAACAATTATATTAAGTATAAATAACTGAATCATTTTTTAACCAGAATAAAATACCCTTCAAAATGCGATTAATCGATGATAGCATTTTGACAAAAATGTTTACAAATTTGACGTTTCGCAAAAATAGAGCAATTATTAAATAGCGCAAAATTACAACTTCAGCTTAAAGGAAAATGAAGGCTCCGAGTCTGCCTTCCTCTTTAAGGCTAAATTTTGAGTGGCTTCACAGCTGTAATAGTTCGGAGTAAATATGTCTGAATAAAGCAATTTTTCTTCATTCAACTGCGAAATATCATCCTCCCACAGAACCCGTAGAATTTTATTATGACAAACTTGTGAAGAGGCAGCCATCTCTGCAAAGAAAAGCAGTGATTAAAACACGACAGAGAGACTTGTTTATATATATCCCTCTTCCTTCGATTTTTAATAGTTGCAAGTTGCAACTTGCCTGGCGCGTTGGGTTATCGATTTTTCAAGTACACACAACCTGGCCTCGCATTCTGCTCTCGAGTGAGGTGAAAGCTACCGACCAAACCCGATATACTTCTATGTTTTCTGTCAATATCTTTTTCCTTCGCTTCGTTCAAAGGGTTTTCGTAGGACTTACGTAAAGGTACCTCGCAGTCGAAATCACCTTCCGCAGGTTGGCAGGCATCCCCTGGTAGGCAGACAAGTTGCCCCAGAAAATGAAAATACTCACGCCTGTTTAACTGACCACATTTATTATTGGCCTATTAATGTTATATGCTTTTACTATTAATGTTATATGTTTTAAATGTTTTTATTCTTTTATATGTTTTTAATTTTTTAAGCTACCGTTTATCCAAATTTAAGTAATGTAAATTAAGGTTTAGTTGTAAAGTTTTTTATAAGAAAAAAAATATATATAAAATTTTTAAGCCTAATTTTTTATTATAGAGTTGTCTAATTGTTCTACAAATTTTATTTTGTTAAAATCTGGTGATATAAATTTACATTAAATCACTGAATTTACATTCAATCACTATTTTGTTGTTTAAAAATTATTTTTACAAAAATTCAACATGACACTAATCATTCAAAAATATATATATATATATATAACAAAAAAAAAAAAAATTTGTAAAACATTGACTACTACTTTATTATCTAGAAATTGACCACTTTAACACTATCCTTCAACATATATACAATCAAATTTAATACAAAATTCTGTTATGTTATATTATATTATATTGTATTATATTATATCCTATCCATAGTAAATACTACATACTGTATTTGCTGTTACACTATTGGATACATAATTCTTGAGGATCTAACATTCTGATCAATAACTTATTTCCTTTACCTCTGCCAATATAATGCGCGAGAATATGCCGTATGTAGCAGGGTGCTTAACCCTTATTACTGCGTGGAACTTTGAGAGTGTGCCGCTCATGCTATGTAGCATGGGGCTTATTATTGCCTGGAACTTTGAGAGTGCCGTTGATGGTTTAGTACTGCTTTGAACCTGTTAGCACATATGTAAATTTTCAATTTGTGATTTGGCCTAAACTGTTCTTTTTACAGGGTGATTGTGTTAAGTGCATTAATGTTAAAACCTTCAGGTTCATTTGATTTGGCCTAAACTGTTTTTTTTACAGGGTGATTGTGTTAAGTGCATTAATGTTAAAACCTTCAGGTTCATTTGAGCAAAACTTACAGAAGGTGGACAAGAAAGGAAAAGACAAGCTTGATCTACTTGTTGAAGCAGCAGAGGTTTGACTGCCTCGAGTTGGTTCACACATTTTTGACAGTTTTTTTTTTTTTTTTTTGCTCATAGAATGCATCAAAACCCTAAACCTAATTTTGAAGTTGCCATGAATATTTGGAGTTGTATATCCTTTGCATAATGATTTTTTCATTAAGGATGGATTTTTCTCAATGGCCAAATCATGTTTTTATTTATAAAAGTGTTTTGAAGCCTTTTGGAGTAGTCATGAACACAAAAGAAGAAATTTGCAGTTGGGTAGCAAGGCTGGCTGTGAGTCTCGGTAAATTTTAAATTTGAATAGTGAAATGAAGGCTTGATTTTGAGGTTTTGGTTTGTAATACTCACCATGCATTAGTTGGAGTCAAAAAGGTGGTCAAAGAGTCAAAATCCGTGCATTTAATGATTATTGAGGAAGGTTTTATTTGGTTTTTGGGTTCAAGGTAATTTCATATTTTTATGCTAAAGCCCTTCAACATCAATGCTATTTTAGTGCTATTTTAGTGGTCAAATTCAAGATTGATTTCTTGAGAACTCGAGAGGAGTTTTGAAAAACCCATAGAGGTATTTGTCAAACACGGACCAAATAACACAAACTTCTCTCAGATTTGCAACAAGTGTCTTCGTCTAGGAGAATTGAATAAATATTTACAACCCATTTTTCGAGATTTAAGCATTTAATGATTTCTTGTTTTAGTCATCATCTTTGGGTGCATATTTTGATAATATGGAGACAAATTTTTGAAACCCCAAAGAGATTTTTGTCAAGAATAGACCCAATAACAAAAACCTCTCTCGGTGTTTGCACGTCTATCATGATTTGGAAGATATGAAATGATCTATGAGGCCTATTTTACAAAATTTTGCCAAGCCAAATTTCTTGTAGGGTACTGCGCAACAACCCTGCTGCGCAGCTATGACATAGCGTCCAAAATGTGTCCATATTAGCATGGAAAGGTCATTAGAGGCACCAAGTCATCTTCAAGGAGAACCAAGGTCAAAGATCACAGTATCACGGATTCAAACACCTTTTTTGTCGTGGTTATGATGTAATAAATGAGTCAAGTTTGACTCCTTGTTTTTAGTAGTTTGTTTAGATTTTGATGCCAAAATATGAGTAAGTACAACTTAACTTAGAAAAGTTGTTGACTTCGAATTTAGGAGGATAGGAAGAGACTTTTTGTATATATTTTATGGAGCTACATCATCTCAAGTTGGTTGGTGAGTGTATGAGAGTTTTCATTCACTCATATTGTAAATAGTTTTGAGATTAATGAAATTCGTTGAACCATATGTGCTTGGATTTTAACTCCAGAGATTCATGTGATTGTATACATTTATGCTTGTGCTCCTATAGTATTCTTGTTCTCAGTTTTGTTATTCTTTAGTTAGATATTTCTTGTTTGATGTTTATGTATCAGAATTCATCTACATACTCATGTTGCATATAATTTGTTTTTCTATGATTTTTCTATAATATTATTAGGATTCTTCCCTCATACATTCCCTAAGAGGTTATTGTGTTCTCTCTGATCCAACGATATTTACTATCTTAAAGAGTACTTTCTATCTTGCCTCTAGTGGTTATTTTCAAAATTCACTAAGTGTTTAGCAAACTATCATTGATCTCCCTTCTAGTGACTCCATTTCTCAATGGACTTTCTACCCACTTTGCCATCAACTCTATAAATTCAACCTTGCTTTGGAGATCTATCATTTGATTCAAAACCAAATCAATCCTTTTAGTGATTGATTTGAAGAGAGAGACCTCTCTGGGTTGGAAGGGGTTTCCCTCCTGTAGCCAAGGAAAATTATGGAGTGCTAACAGAACCTTGACTCGACGTGAAAAATTATATGTTCAAAATTATGGGCACAATCACATGGTTCTCGTTAAAAGAAATCTCACATCCATATTAGGGAAGATTCATATGATTCTTATTACTGCTTTGAACCTTGCCCTGACCTCATAAATTCTATATTCAAAATTAAGGGAACATTCACACGGTTCCGGTGAAAAGAATTGTCACATCCATATTAGGGAAGATTCATATGATTGGGACTGTGAGGTTGTTTAACGTAGTGACAGATTTGACGATGTAAGTATTTTCCATTGAAAGAGTGAATGGAAAGTGCAAAACACACTTGAGTCAACTTCAGTGAACTAGGGGAGAATTTATAAACCAAAAAGTTCTTCATTTGAAATAATCCTTTGGTGGTTGGTAAGAGGGAAACCTTTCGGTTATTAATTACGCCGATAGGCGTCCCCCCTATCAGACTTGCACGATTAATCATGCTTTTAATTACTAAATTTAATCTCATGGTTAGAAATTCAAGATGTTGGCATATTCTTTGTCTTACATCCAAATCAATGAATAAGAATGCAAGAACTAACTCCCTTGCATTTATAAAATCATACGTTTATCATGTTTACTTTTTCACTTTTACTAAACATGATTAAAAAATTACTGTAACAATATATGATTGCCACGGGTTTTTGTAAAATTATTTATTTTATTTATATGAGAGAGGCCGCAGATTACATGGGCCACGTATGGAAGACAGGCGCGGGCTACTTCATATTCCTGAAGCGTTTTGGAGCTTATGCTTATGGCCGCATGGATTCAACCTCCCCTCAGCATTTTAACTTCCCACCTCGCGTGGATTCAGCCTCCCCTCAACGTTTCAACTTCCCACCTCCCCGGACGCTTATGACCGCTTATGCTTACCTCCGCGTGGATTCCCTCCGTGTTTTCAATTGATTGTGCAGAGCCTGGGTGATTTTAGGACGATACTTGTTCGATAGTTTACTTTTTATTCGTGCCTGGACAACTTTCAAGGTCGTTGAAGGGAGGGTTGAGGCCATGGTCACTGCTCGTGTTAATTATATGTGTAAACTCACCAGTAATGCCCTCACTCTCATTAACAAATTCGCCCACACAGACGAGGATAATCAGTTCCATGTCTGACACCAAAAACCTTCAAGGTCTTTTTAATGTTTTTTCACTATATAATGTAATCTGCATATTATAGGTTCTTTCCTTCTGTCGCTCTGGGATTATGCTTGCATTTTATTTCAGCGCAATATATCCTTTCACAGTTTGCATTTTATTTGATTTGTTTAAAGTCCAATGTTGAATTCGAAAGGTGAATGTCCGTGGTAAAAAATCATGTAGTGGGTTGTATATATGTGGTTAGATCTCTTCGCACATATTCAGCGATGCATATACTGTTCAGAGTTACAGAGAATACATTAATACATTACACATTACACTATTAAATTAAATGTTTTTGCTGGGAAGCTGTTTTGGCTCTGACCCTGGAAAACTACGACTACTGATGATCAATTTAAGAAGCATTAAAAATTTTGATTGCATGTAATCAATTTAGCTCTGGCATTGGATAACCAGATTTATATGTCAACGCAATTATAATTCGACATTCAATAATGGGAATTCTATGTGAACGCATTGCAATGGATAATCAGAATTCTATGTCCACGCATTAATGTTTCGGCATTCAATAATTAGGGTTCTATGTCCAAGCATCGTTAATGGTTGGGCGTTGAATTCTTAGGGTTTTAAGTTAAACGCATCGATGGTTGGGCGTTGAATACTCAGGGTTTTATGTTAAGTGCATCAATGGTTGGGCATTGAATAATCATAGTTCTATGTCAAAAGCATTAATGGTTGGTCATTCAATAACAATAACCAGGGTTTCATGTCAACCTCATTAATGGTAAATCTGTGATGTATTAAAATAATTGAATAATCGGGTCTAGTTTGGTTTTGGAGACTGGATTTCAATTTATTAATACTAAAAGAATATAACTTTATATTGTTGCGGACTTATTTGGAATTGAATTTTGTTTTACGTTTTGAAAATTTTAAAATGTTTTAAGTTGACATTATACTCATTATTAAAAGTTCATAGTGAAATCATATAAAATAAAAAGAAATGAACTTAAGAATGAAATAAATAAGTGAACAATCTGCTTTAAAAACTGGACATAAAGTCGCTCCCGATTTCTTTATGTGAATCATCAGAGCGATTGTAATTCTTTTCATAACCATTGATTGTAATGGGTACTTTGTTTTGCTTAGTGTATGGTATAATTTTAGTAATCATATGAATATTAATTTAATATAATTCTTTTCATAACCATTGATTGTAATGGGTACTTTGTTTTGCTTAGTGTATGGTATAATTTTAGTAATCATATGAATATTAATTTAATATAATTCTTTTCATCACCATTGATTGTAATGGGTACTTTGTTTACTATTTTATAAGTTGTTTTTAAATATTTTATTATTTTGTTTATTTACTGTTTTATAAGTTGTTTATAAACTGGACATAAAGTCGCTCCCGTTTTCTTTATGTGAATCATGAGAGCGACTATAATTCTTTTCATAACCATTGATTGTAATGGGTACTTTGTTTTGCTTAGTGTATGGTATAATTTTAGTAATCATATGCATATTAATTTAACATAATTCTTTTCATAACCATTGATTGTAATGGGTACTTTGTTTACTATTTTATAAGTTGTTTTTAAATATGATATTATTTTGTTTATTTACTGTTTTATAAGCTGTTTATAAACTCTCATTCTTGTCTTTACAAAAATTGAATTGAATGTCTTTTTAAACCATTGAATTTTTGAATCTTTTGTAGTTTATTATGGTTTAGAGCAGATTGAGAAAATATTTTGCATTTATTATGGTTTAAATGCACATTGAGAAAAATAGATTTCTTTGTAAATTGTTTATGATTTATCTAAGATGAGCCATTGAATCTTTTGTAATTCATTATGGTTTAAAGCTGATTGAGAAAATATTTTGCATTTATTATGGTTTAAATCTAGATTGAGAAAAATAGATTTCTTTGTGGTTTATATATGAGCATTTCTTTTCATAAAATTCACTAAACCTAAGATCTATTTTATGAAAGCATTAAAAAATTCTTACAAAATTTATTAAACATAAGATCTAGCCAACGATATGTCAAAGATGTGAATGTGCATATTAAATATATGAGTAGCCTTATTAAATTTATACTATAGCTATAATAATTTTTAAAAACAATTAAATTAATTATAATTAAAAGTTTCATTTTAGGTTGATTCCATGTTAAACAATCATATATTTATTTTTAATAAATCTTATCCATCTTTTCAATTAGGATAATTATTTTAAAAGTTTCATTTTAGGTTTATATCATCAATTTATTAAGTAGTTAAAATATATTTGTAAATTTATTAAATAGTCAAAATAATTTTAAAAAATAAATAGATTAAGATAAATTTGTAATTCCAAGATAAATTTATAATGTTTAAGTAATTTTTATTTCCCCACTTCTATTATATTATATAGATTTATCTTTTCAAATTTGAAATTGGTTCAATAGATTAATATATTATATTAATAGTGTAATGTATTAATAATTCAATTAATATATTAATAGTAAAATTGGCTCAATTCAATGTATTAATATATTTTTTAATTTATTAGTAATCAAAAAAAATTAAAAAATAAATTTATTAAGATAGATTTATAATTCCAAATTTATAATGTTTTATTTTCTCCACTTCTATTATATTATATATATATTTATTTTTTCAAATTTGAAATTGGTTGAGTTGATTAATATATATTAATAATGTAATGTATTAATAGTTCAATTAATATATTAATAGTTCAATTGGTTCGATTAATATATTAATAATAAAATTGGTTCAATTAATAGTGTAATGTATTAATGTATTTTTAAATTTATTAAGTAGCCAAAATAATTTAAAAAATAAATAGATTAAGATAGATTTATAATTAAGTTTATAATGTCTCTACATTTATTTTCCCAACTTCTATTATATTATATAGATTTATCTTTTCAAAGTTGAAATTGGTTCATTTGATTAATATATATTAATAGTGTAATGTATTAATAGTTCAATTCGTTAAATTAAAATATTAATAGTGAAATTGGTTAAATTATTAGTGTAATGTATTAATATATTTTTAAATTTATTAAGTAGCCAAAATAATTTTAAAAATAAATAGCTTAAGATAGATTTATAATTCCAAGATAATTTTTTATTGCCTAAATAATTTTTATTTCCCCACTTCTATTATATTATATAGATTTATTTTTTAAAATTTATTAATAATAAATTAAAACTAATTATGCATCTATTTTATATAAGGTTGTAAAGCATGTATTTTCTCTATAAAGTTGTAAAGCATGTATTGTCA
>SNQJ01S0263895.1:0-12069 GCA_010110895.2 Picea sitchensis | reverse complement strand
CACTCTGTATTTTTACAGTCTCTGTACATTTATTTCATTAATAGAAATCGTGTATTACTGTATATATGTGTTTATGGTTGCATCTCTGATACATTTATGTTATATTATTGAATATCCGCGATATCTCTGTGCATTTCCTTATTGTATCTCCGCTCTCATTTCGTGCCGAAAATAATCCGGATCAATACATGAGCCATAGCTCATTGAAAATCCAACATGAATCCCAAACACAAGCCCACAAATCCCATCACCAAACCCATGAAGCCTCCACTCAACCAAGGGGGTTTTCACCAAACCGAAAGTGTGATGTGGTGCCCACGATGATTCCCACATGCCCAACACCTAGGGCCATGTTAAAATACCTACCCGAAGCTACAAAAATGAACACTCCCTCTTAGAGAGGGAGGTATTATCACCACACTCCACAAGTGGGAATGCTTCCTAATGCTACCAAAGCATCAACATTCCCTCTTAGTGAGGGAGGTATTCCATCCTCCATCATCTCATGGAAGGAGATTTGTCTCCCATCCTAGATTTTCTACCACAATCGTTCTCCAATCCGCCTGATTAAATGCTCCCTCTGTCACCGAAAGAAATCCTGCTCTCCAGTCTTCTTGATTGGCTACATCCTCGGTCACTGAAGAAAATTCTACTCTCCAGTCCTCTTGACTGGCCACATCCTCAGTCACTGAAGAAAATCCTACTCTCCAGTCCTCTTGACTAGCCACATCTTTGGTCACTGAAGCAAATCCTACTATCTAGCATGATCCCATATTGGAATATACCCTGATCCTAGAAGCCTCCTTCCTATGAATCTCATGTCTGGCCATCTCAACCCATGACACCGACCTAATAGTCTTGGAAGATGCCTCTCCCATATGCACCTGAAGGTTGGCTCCCATTGAGCAACTGACTCTCCTGAATCCCTCTTAGTCAGTACTGCTGGTGGGGTCACCTTCCCAACCACTCGTGGAGCCACCTACTCCTCTTATGTCTTTCTGCTCCCGTTGGTCATAAAACTCATATGATGACCCCTCAACCTATATAGGTTTCCCTCCCTAACTCCAAGAACCACTGTTGATATGAAGCTAGTATGTCTAGGCACAAGAAATACCTGTCCATATCGAAACAATATGTGATAAACCTTACTCTAAATCTACGAGACTGAGAGTACACTCGTCTTGCGTTCTAGCACCCACAACACATTCAAAATCCTTATTATCTCTCTTGAATCCAATTGAAATGATATAGTACAAGATCCTCGCACTGAATGCTTGGCTCCCATACCAAGATACACACACAAGTCTGATCCAGTCTCTGTGACAGTGTCAAAAAACTCTCTAACACCTGTCATATGGAAATATGCTTTTCTATCCACCAACCAAGTCCCCCTACTAGAAATTGTACCTGAAAGGGCAGAGACTAACAAGATCTCCCTTTGGAAACTGTCTGCAACCTCATCAAACTCTGTCGTTGATGCATGTTGCCTTCTTCCCCTTTCCCTCCGGTGTGGACACTGTGAAGAAAAATGACCATTGTCATGACACTCAAACCATATGTAACCTACCAGGACACAAACCGAGTCTTTTCCTGAATACAATCAGTCCATATCCTTGCAAACCCTTGTAACATATATTATGCATAGATCCCCTGTACAAAAGGTTCCCAAAACTTGTGAAGACCAACTCAACATCCAATAACACCTATCCATATGGAAACAACACTACATAGTCCTACTCAATCCTTGAGGTCGAGAACACACTCCTGTAACATTCGCAACACACCCTTTGAATTCATCGAGAATACCACTACTCCAGATCCCTAAACTACATGCCTAGTCCTCCTACCAAGCTGCTCGTACATACCTAAGTCAGACACTATGAAGCTCATGAAAAAATCATGTTCCCTTATCATGTGTCGATGAATCTCATTGTATATGAACCATGCAATCCTCCAAGGGAAGCCTCCTGCTTACCCAAGTCACAATCATCCAATGAACTTCTGCCCAAGTCTATCATCCAAGTCACAAAACTCTATGTGCATACCTACCACTGATCCTATGTCCTCGTTTGAACAGTCTCGAGCTACGGTTGGACACTCAATCTAGTCCACTCTATACCACCGCAACTCATCTCTGCAAATGTCCTCATCCTCCTGGGTTAAATACCACATACATTGTTATACCTCGACAATGTGCAACCCTCCAGCCTGATGAAAAATCTATCTCATCAACCGGCCAAATGTCTGAAGCCATCTCATCTGTGCTAAAGAACCTGAGGTGCACCCATCGTAACTCACCATGACAAGTCACCGAAAGTCTATCCACAGGGTTGGAAATCTGCGACAAAACTTAATGCTGTGATCTGAGATCTCTGCCAATCCACCAGATTTCCCAACCTGCCACACCAGCAAGCTGCAATAGCCCACAACTCCTTGTTTGGACAATTTTCTCCATGTCTCAAACTAGAGACCATCTAATCTGTTTCCACCTGCAACTGTCACTATAGCTCCCTTTAAGAGCTATAACCTGTGACCTTCCCAGAACAAGAACAAGAAAAACACTCCTCTAGTGTTGTTTCCAAAAATGTGTCTCAAGGATGATCCCCTTCTCTTCAGATCCAAAGCTCTGATTCTGATTCAATTTTCACATGGAATTCTATGTGACTAATTTCAGATATGAAAATTGTTTCCTAGTGATCTAATTATCACTGAACAACTTTATAATGAAATTATTGACTGAAAACATATGCAGCAGAAAAAACAAGATCATAGATGAATCATCAGTACATAAGAGACACAATAATTCCTTTATGTAACTTTATCCAATCCTTGAAATTTGAGGACAAAACCAATCCTCTTAACCAATACAATATCATCAAATATGGGGACAACCTTGTCCTTCCAAAACAAGAGAATCCAAGGATAACCTTGTCCTTCCAATACAAAATAGAAAATCAACCTCAAGTATATTATGGAAATATCCTCTGCCCACAAATCTATTGCAGACCACCTGTACGACCTACTGGGGTCACATGACATCATCCTGTATGGACCTACTTCTGCCCAGAAGAACTTGTATGGATGTACACGACTATTCTCACAACAACCTACGTACATATGCGACTGTTCCCACTGCAACCCGTGTACATGTACAAAAACCTGTACGAACACTTCATACAACCCACTCCACTCGTACATCTTCTTTCTTCTGTGGTTACCTCTCTCTCCCACACATGCGGTGTGATTTTCCTTGCCAAGAACATAAGATATAGAGTCCTCAAACCTAGGTCATATTAGCCACCCTAGCAGAATTTCCCTTTGCTTAAATCACCAAGCCTCCTAGCACAAGTGCAGACTCACTTATGCTACCTCCATCATGTTTCCACACACACAACATGATTCTATAATGTCACAATGACCTCTCTTCTTTATATACAATCCTTAGGGGTCAACATAGAAGCCTCTCCACAATTCAACATAAAATTAGGCTTTCCTTGTGGGTGTGAAGCCCCAACACAAGTCCACAAATCCTATCACCAAACCCATGAAGCCCCCACTCAAATTGATGTAAGAGCATTGTCATCAAGCACACGTGGAGAGACAACTCATCGCTGTAGTGCACCTCTGAATCAATTCGAAATATGAAACACTGGCGTTTCCTGCAAATATTTCTTGAACCGATTGAAAACTGAAGAAGATCAAAATGCTTGGGATTGAATGATCATGAATGATATGGGATTTTCACTCCTAGACTTTCATGTAATGGTGCTTAAGGGGTAGTTAGATTCTTTCGAGAAGAGAGGTAGTCAGAGGGAACCCTAGGAACCCTCTTGTATATGTAGATGCATTGTATGCCCAAATGAGGTTGCTGGAGGAGTATTGTTACTGAATAGGAGGTAGCTGCAAGTTAGTTAGAAATCCTTAGATGAGGAAATAGGATATATAATAGTTCTTTGAGGGAGCTTGAGAGAGATGAGACTCTGTTACAGTCTAGCCTGCACATATTGTAATCAGACATTCATGTTAATGAAAAAAAATAGTTTTTCCTGCATATGATTCTTTATGTGTTCGTGTGTGTTTTATTAATGTCATATGTGGTTATGTATGTTATAGATGTGAGTTAGATTCTATCTACAGGGAGCATATACACTTCACTATTTGTCCTTGAGTTTGTTGAATTGTTCTGGGTTCCTAGGTTGTGAAAGGAGTGCACAAGAGAACATTGGAGGCTCTGTAGCCAACCCAAGGAGTGCACATATGAACTCTATTGAGTCAGAAAAGAACGTACTAGGAGGGTGCACCAAAGCGATGAAAACTCAAGGGAAACCTCAAGGTTGCTGAATACCTTGGAGGGAAAACTGTGCAGGGGAAGCACAGAGAGACAGAGTCACTGATAACTCTACAGAGCTCTTCCAGGTGGGCATTGAGAAGGTGCAAGTGTGCACATAATAACTCTCTGTCAAGTTCAAAGAGAAGAGTATCGAAGGAAGGTACTCATAGATTTGCTGAACACTCTGTAAATCTCTGCAAGTGTGCATTGAGCAAAATTTGTAGAGAAGGCACAAGAATCCCTTTAAGGAATAAATGGAATGAAATATTAGAACTTGAGTAGGAAAAATCTCAAGAGAGACAGTGCAAGGAGTGCACGCAGAAGTGAATTTATTTCAAGTTCATAAGCTGAGGAGGAGTAGTGCAAGTTTGCACACAGAGCGCAAGTGTGCACTAGAGCCGAGGTCAAATTTCATTGTCAAATATCAGGAGGAAAAGCGAAGATGATACCCAAGATAGACGAGTTCACAGGAGAAGGTTCAAAGGCCACAACCTTTGAACACTTACAAAATTTCCCAAGTCCGGGAGAACAAAGAAGATCAGGAGGAGGAGAGACAACAACTGTCAGATTGGCTATAGGAAGAGATCTAGACCGTTAGATCAGGGTCGAGGACAAAGGAGGAATGCAAGAGGAGGAGAACATATCCCAACCATTGGATCTGAGCGTGAGGGATCGACATCCGTCAAATCCAGGTAAAGTGCACAAGCTTTAAGTCCTTTGTGTGCACAGGGGAGTGGACTTGCCGAAGTCCCAAAGTCCCGAAGTAAATAGGGACTGTCCATCATCAAGGTTGACAGGTGGCGTAAGATCCATAACTCCGGAGCAAGAGCACTTCAGAGGTATTATGGTCAAGGAGAAAGAGAAATCATCGAATAGTCGAAATAGATCTAGGCCGTTGGTCGCCAGGAGACACATATCGACAGATCTGAGACTTTGAGGAAAGTCACTTCAGAGGATTTCAAGTGTGGAGTGTGACAAACTCCCGAATTCCCAAAGTATATTGCAATCGTCCATTGCGAAGGACACGTGGTGAGAGATCATGAAGTTCAGAGGCCTAACACTCCGAAAGGAAGTCGACGGGAGCAAAGAAGCTTTGGACTGTTAGATCCAGAGGGACGCGTGGCAGAAATCCGTCAACTTTGGGTGAAATCACTCTGGGAGGGATAAGTGTGATGGATTCTGAAACTCCCGAAGCCCAAAGAGACGAAGTGGATAGTGGTCGTCAGATCAAGGGGGAGACATGCGTCAATATATCGTGTACTTCGGGTGGAAGTACTTTGGGAGAAAGTGAAGGTGGAGATTTGGAACTCTCGAAGCCCGAATAGCGAAGTGGCTTATGGCCATTGATCTGCGGGAGATACGTGTCAAAAGATCATGGACTCCAGGTGAAAGTGAATGGCGAAAGCGAGCATAGGGGAGTTGAAATTCCTGAAGGTTGAAGTCCCGAAGTGGACGAGAGCCATTTATTTGAGGAGGACGCGTGGCAAAAGATCTGCCATTTTGGAGAAAAGTCACTCCGGGAGAAAAAGGAGTGTGTTGAACAGGAACTCCCAAAGGTCGGAGAGACAGAGTTTACTTGAGCCATTCATTTTCTGAGGATAGGTGTCAATATATCTTTCACTTTGGAAGATAGCCATTTCAGAGGAAGCAAGGGTGGAGAGTTTGAAACTCTTGAAGCCCAAATGCCGAAGTAAATCACGACTGTTGATTTGAAAGGGACACGCGTCGATAGATCGTGGAAATCTGGGAGAGCGTGCTCCAAAGGGGAGGAAGGAAAGGAGGCAGATTTCAGTCGTCGGTCAAGAAGGACCGCCCAAGATCACAAGATCGACGATCGCGCTTAATTGCAGGGACAAAAAGTGCTTGGACTTTAAAAATCCTAGAGTGGGCCACAATCAAAACCACGGTATTGCCAAAGGGATATGTGGAAACTGGTAGTGAATTGCGGGGAGAAAAGCGATGTGGTCTCAAACCACTCTTGGCCACCCCGCAATCACGTGCTTACGTGAGGGACATCCCAAGGTCATATGTGAATGAAGGGACCTAGCAAGGGGAGCTAGTGTCTGTTATTTAAATTCTTCGAAGAGGCCAGGAAAGAGCCCACGGGTATGACATAACCTGCACTTTGAAGGAAAGGGGACTTGTGTAGATTGATTGGGGTCTAATAAAGGCCCAAAGAGTTGATATGACTCCTTTATTTGAACGATCCTAGATCGAGAGTTCGCCCAACCCCGAGGGGAGAAGGGGGGTTTGCATGACAAATTCAAGGGGGTTTTCACCAAATCGAAAGTGTGATGTGGTGCCCATGAAGATTCTCAAATACCCAACACCCAGGGCCATGTGATAATACCTTCCTGAAGCTACAAAAATCAACAACTTTGTTTAGAGTGGAGGTGTTTTCTACCAGTGCTTTTGTCTCGGTAGTTGTTTTTTCTTTCCTCTTGGACTTCAACGACTTCATACCAACGACATAGCTCAAGGTAAAACATTGTACTAGATATGTGAAAATGCTATTATGGGTAAATGAAACAGTGCACATACATACATTTAAACCCAACAATGCAACTGGATGATAACCGAAAAAACAAACAAAACAACCATAGGGTAAAGTGCTCAATGACATGCCATAACAACAAATATTTACTCTGGAAACCGAAATGGAAAAACCAGATTGATTGGGGATTCTATTAAGCAGGAAATTGATTACAGAAGGGTGAGTTATACACATATTTAGTTTATTGTTACTCACTGGAAAGAAATTTCCAGATGGCCATGGATCAACAACAATATTCACTTATTGTGGGATAGACTTAATGTCTTCTCCTCCTCTAATCATCAAACATATTGCTTCTTTGAGCTCTCATCTATGCTACTACCCTTCTTCATTCCTCCTCATCTCTTGTCTCTGTTCCATGTCCTTCTTCACCACATCCATCATTTTTAATGCATTGCTTTGGACGACCAACCATCACAACGATTTGTTTCAACTTCCAAGTAAATGTTTGGAAAATTCCTCAACTTTGCCAAAAAAACAATTAAATGCTTATTACAAAGTTCATAAAGAGATTTTGGTGATGATCCAATTCAGATCACACCTCATCTGTAGGATTTTGGTCTCCAAAAGTTGGGTCGTTGAGGAGATGGAAGCACATGGCCTCCATTTGCTTCTCCATATCCACCATTCCATCAATGAAGAAGGTTACTTGTTGTTTTCTTGTCTTCTCCTGTTTTTATACGAAAGGAGTTATTATCTCTCTTCCTTTATATGCTTTGACAAAGCATGCCTTTCCACCCTTGACCAAGCGATATTTGTTTTGTCTCCTATGGAAAGTAGCATCCTTATCCCATATATACGGGCTACCAAACATCACTCTATAGGTGTCTAATGGTGCAACTTCACATTCTATTTCATCAACATAGCTATTATTAATGGGAAACTTGATTTTACATCTCTAAGTGATTCTCATAACAAATTTTCCTTGCAACTATGCTAGTGAACTTTGTTGCAATAAATCATAAGTTTCTAAACCGAGCTCATCAACTAATGTTTTAGAAATTAGATTACATTGAGAACCATTGTCAAATAGAGCATTTACCTTATGGTTCTTCACTTGAACTTTGATTCAAAATAATGCATTTTTATCTCCACTCGCCTTTGGCTGTTGCAATGTGGTGCAAACTATGGCTTCTGTAAATTTTCACATGCAACTCTATGTGACTAATTTTAGATCTCAAAATTTCTTCCTAGTGATCTAACTATCACTGAACAACTTTACACTGAAATTATTGACTGAAAACATATGTAGCGGAAACAACAAGATCATAGATGAATCAACGATACACAAGAGACAAAATAATTTTATTCTGTAACTTTATCCAATCCTTCAAATATGACGACAAAATCGGTCCTCTCAACCTATACAATATCACCAAATATGAGGAAAACCTTTTCCTTCCAAAACAAGAGAATCCGAGGACAAACTTGTCCTTCCAATACAAAATAGAAAACCAACATCAACTATATTATGGAAATCTCCCGTGTCCACAAATATGCTGTAGACAACTTGTACGAACCACTTAGGTCACATGACTTCAACCTGTACGGACCTACTCCTGCCTAGAAGAACTTGTATCGATGTACACAACTATTCTCACAAAAACTCGTGTACGTACAAAACTATTTCCATTGTAACCCGCATACATGTACAAAAACATGTAGAGACACTTCGTACAACTCACTCCAATCGTACAACTTCTTCCTTCTACGATTGCCTCTCTCCCACACGTGCAGTGTGATTTTCCCTGCCAAGAACAAAAGATAGATAGTCCTCAAACCTATGCCATATTTTCCACCCTAGCTGAATTTCTCTTTGCTGAAATTACCTAGCCTCCTATCACAAGTGCAAACTCACTTATGATAGCTCCATCATGTCTCCACACACACTACATGATTCTATAATGTCACAATGACTTCTCTTCTTCATATACAATCCTTAGGGGTCAACATAGAAGCCCCTACACAAGTCAACATAAAATTAGGCTTTTCTTGTGGGTGTGAAGCCCCAACACAAGCCCACAAAACCCAACACCAAACCCATGAATCCCCCACTCAAATACAAGGGGATTTTCACCAATCGGATAGTGTGATGTGGTGCCCACGATGATTCCCACATTCCCAACACCTATGGCCATGTGAAAATTCCTGCCCAAATCTACAAAAATAAACACTCCCTCTTAGAGAGGGAGGTATTCTCACCACAATCCACAAGTGGGAATGCTTCCTGATGCTACCAAAGAATCAACACTCCCTCTTAGCGAGGGAGGAATTCCATCCTCCATCATCTCCTGGAAGTATCTGTATCTCCCATCTTGGATTTGCTACCACAACCACTCTCCAATCCGCCTGATTGGATTCTCCCTCTATTACCGAAACAAATCCTTCTCTCCAGTCCTCCTGACTAGATGCATCCTCGGTCACTGAAGCAAATCCTGCTGTCTAGCATGATCCCATCTTGGAATATACCCTGCTGCTAGAAGCCTCCTGCCTCTGAACCGCATGTCTGGCATATCAACCCATGACACCGACCTAATAGTCTTCGAAGATGCCTCTCTCCCATGTGCACATGAAGGTTGGCTTCCACTGAGCGACTGAATCTCCCTCTGAGACTCCTGACTCCCTTTGAGTTGGCACTGCTGGTGGGGTCCCCTGCCTCACCACTCATGGAGCCACCTTCTCCTCATCTTTCTTTCTACTCCTATTGGTCAAAAATCATAGGATGGCCCCTCAACCTATGTAGGTTTCCCTCCCTAACTCCAAGAACCACTGTTGATATGAAGCTAGTCTATCTGGGCACAAGCAATACCTGTCCATATCGAAACAATATATGATAACCCTTCCTCTCAATATTCAAGATTGAGAGGACAATCCTCTTGAGTTCTATCACCCACAACACATTCAAAACCCTGAATATCTCTCATGTCTACAATCGAAACGATAACATATCGGATCCTCGCACTAAATGCTTGGCTCCCATACCAATCTCCACACATAAGTCTGAGCCAGTATCTGTGAGAGTGTTAAACAAATATCTGTCACATATCATATGGAAACATGCTTCACTATCCACCAACCAAGTCCCCCTACTGGAAACTATACCTTAAAGGGCGGAGACCAACAAGATCTCCCTCTGGAACCTGTCTACAACCTCATCAACCTCTGTCGCTGATGCATGCTGCCTTCTTCCCCTTCCCCTTCGGTGTGGAAACTGTGAAGCAAAATGACCATAGTCATGGAACTCAACCATCTGTATCCTACCTAGACACCAATTGAGTGTCCTCTTGAATACAATCAATCCATATCCTCTCAAACCCTCATAACATTTCTTGTGCACAGATCCCCTGAACAAAAGGTTCCCAAAACCTGGGAAGACCAACTCAACATCCAATAAAACTTGTCCATATCGAAACAACACTGCATAGTCCTAATCAATCCTTGAGGCTAAGAACACACTCCTGTCACCATAAGACATTTTCCACTCGCAACACACCCCCTGACTTCATCCAGAATACCACTGCTCCAGATCCCTACACTACATGCCTAGTCCTCCTACTAAGCTCCTCGTACATACCTGATTTAGATACTATGAAGCTCATGAATAAATAATGTTCCCTTGTCATGTGCCAATGGCTCTCACTGTATAAGAACCATGAAATCCTCCAAGGCAATCCTCCTGCTTACCCAAGTCACAATCATCCAATGAACTTCTACCCAAGTCTATCATCCAAGTCACAAAACTCTCTATGCATACTTACCACTGATCCCGTGTCCTCGTCTGAACAATCCCAAGCAGAGGTTGGACACTCAGTCTAGTCCACTCTATACCACTGCAACTCATCTATGCAAATGTCCTCATCCTCTCAGGTTAAATACCACATACATTTTTATACCTCGCCAATGTGCAACCCTCTGACCTGATGAAGACTCTATCTCATCAACCTACCAAATTTATGAAGCCATCTCGTCCGTGCTAAATCACATGAGCTGCACCCATCGTAACTCACCATGACAAGTCACCGCAATTCCATCCACAGGGTTGGAAATATGCCACACAATTTACTACTGTGATCCGAGCTCTCCGCCAATCTACTAGAACTCCCATCTTGCCACACCACCGAGATGCAATATTCCACAACTCCTCGTTTGGACAATCTACTCCATGTCTCAAAATAGAGACCATCTAACCTGTTTCCACCTGCAAGCGTCACTATAGCTCCCTCTCATAGCTATCACCTGTGACCTGCCCGAAACAAGAACAAGAACAACACTCCTCTAGTGTTGTTTCCAAAAATGCGTCTCAAGGATGATCCCATTCTCTTTATATCCCAATCTTTGATTCCATGTCAATTTTCACATGGAACTCTTTGTGACTAATTTCAGATATGAAAATTGCTTCCTAGTGATCTAATTATCACTGAACAACTTTACAATGAAATTATTGACTGAAAACATATGCAGCGAAACAACTGGATCATAGATGCATCCTTAATACACAAGAGACACAATAATTCCATTCTGTAATTTTATCCAATCCTTCAAATTCGAGGACAAAACCAATCCTCTTAACCAATACAATATCACCAAATATGAGGACAACCTTGTCCTTCCAAAACAAGAGAATCCGAGGACCCATGGTTAATTGTGGACCATAATGCTGAAGAAGACTGGAGAACCAAGGTCCCATGTAGAAAGGAAAGCCACCATGCTGAAGTAGTCCAACCACCATTGTAAGCCCGGGTCCCATGTCCAAGTGCTCATGTGAACTCCACGTGGAAAATTTTGGAACCCAATAACCAATTGAAAATGATGCTCCAAAGATTGACACCTATTATGTGGATCCAAATAAGAAGATCCATCCACATAGTGAAAAAGGGTCATAGCAGAATCTGGAAGGAATAATACCACTGTAGAATATGCAGGATGGACACTGGTAATAATCATTGGCTCTCAATTTTTCACATTGATGCTCTCTACATAAGGTGGATTATAGTCATCAAATAAAATATGAAAGTGGTTGTCATCTTAGAAATGACAACTATCCATATACCAATCATCACAATCAGCCTCAAAATCATACCAAGCATATATTTCTTGATTATATTCATCCCTGATGTCCGCCATAAGAAATATCTGTTGCATGTTATCCAATGAATCTTGAATACTACAGAAACTATCATTGAGG
>SNQJ01S0263893.1:0-12070 GCA_010110895.2 Picea sitchensis | reverse complement strand
TATTATTTTTAAATTAATAATCATATAATCATTTTGCATGTAGGTAACAACGATTTTTACAGGTCCTTGGAGAATAAGGATTTGCTGATTTTTGGGCCCACCATATGGGAGAGGTGGAATTCCCAAAATTCCAACCTCAAAAAGAATTGATGGATTATCTAGAAATCCTTTTTGGTGTAGATACTTTTAATAAGACCTTGGCCACCGCCGCAGCTAACCAATATTTAAAATATACACGAGAAACATATAGGAAGCACTTGAAAAAAATGGTAGTTACGAGCATCCTTTGATGATTTCAGAGAGGGAGTGGAAGGCCCTCATTGAGGACGCAAAAGATAAGAAATTGGCAGATGAAGGAAAAACACCCTCTGGTCCCAGAAGGTAAATTACAATTTCAATTGAATACCTTCAATTTTTTTTATATGTAAATAAAATTGTGGTATATATTAACATACTTGAAACTTTTGATGATAGGTTGACCGACACGTCAAAGGCCACAAAAGTAAGGCTTGCCAAATGTTGCCAACACAGGCTAGGCTAGGGCGGCTACTTGAAGTTGCAGTCACAAATTGTGAGTACCTAAATATCTTATTTATATCTCCTTAAAAATTTTAGGTAATTGTAGTGAATAACATAAGAAATACATACTCTTATGCAATGTAGGGTGACGATTTTGGTAATGAAATCACAGAGGAAGACCTCAAGCTTGGTTACAAGTACGGCTATAAAGCGGTAGTTGAACACCGAAAAATCTTGGGGCAGATACCAAGAACCACTTTGTAGGATAAGGTAAATAAAATTCAATCCACATTAACCTTTATTATTAAAATAATACAATCATGTTGGATATTATTAATATTTACAACTTTGTTTTAATCAGGGGAGCAACACTGTCAACGAACACACTAGTATTGGAGAGTAATGTGTTGATAGAAGTTTGCAACCAGAAGATGGTTATGATCCCATTCAATCCCAATTTTCCATGGAGGCACAACCCCATGATGCTGCTACGACTGAGCTGGAACATGACGGTAATATGGTTTTATTTTAATCATATACTTAATAATTTCGTAGTTATACATTTTGTACTTCTAATTTTTTTTACTTATACATTTATGATTGTCCTTATAAATTTTGTGGTCTCAATGGTAGAGAATGTTGTACTTGAGGCTCATACAGTTGAAGAGGATCATGCAGGGGAAACCATTCCAATGGTGTCGACCAGTGCACTAGGTAAATAATGGCATTGCAGGTGTTTTTTTTAATATTAATGAACTAGTTCAATGATATTTAAAAACTGGTCATTTAAATTTTTTATTTTTTTATTTTGTAGGTGATGCCTCATCACAACAGCCTCCATTACACCATGAGTACCCCACAACTAGGCATGATCTACGTGATAGGACGCAATCAAAATCGGATTTTGAAGAGCACCCAGAGAATGAAGACACAGATATTGATGAAATGATTAGGAACTATAGAGCTAAGAAGAAGAGGCCGGATAAAAGTACTAAATGATGATGTACATGAATATTTTAATAATTATTTAATATAAAATCTATTTTCACCATATTCCTCTCACTCCAAATGGATTAGGGATACATTTTATTTCATTGTAAACAGTTGTGAATATTTGTATGTATATATGTTTGTTTTTGTTGTAAATATTTCAATAGATTTATATGTTGGGTATTGGGGAATTGAGAGTGATGTGAGGGGGGGGGAGGGGGAGGGGGCATAAGAGCTTCCACCTTCACATGATTGGCCCTGTTCAGTAGAGAATAACTTATTGGAGCATTTAATCTTGGAGCAAACCTCCTTTGATCCAACAGAGCAACAACAAAGTCAATGTTGACTTCGTTGTTGCTACTTCAAATCAAGGGAGGAAGTTTGATCAAATATTAGACCCATGGCTCCAATAAATTATTCTTGAAACCAAGAGGATCTCATTCAGGTATGTTCTGACACTCTCATAAAAATTCATCTTAGAGTAAATAATGTGCTACAAATATTACTTGTATTGATTTTTTAGATATTTATGGAGGTTGAATGATTTTGGCAGGTACTTTAAGATCTTTCTTCATCAATTGAGGGATTCAGTTCAAGACTAACAGAGGGCCATACAACTGAAGAGAAACATGCGGGGCCAAGCATTCTAACTGTATTGTCGACAAGTTCATCACATCAGGTGTGATTTCTCCTTTCAACATATAAGTTTATATAGCCATCAATTCTAGTTATTTTAATTTAGATCTGTTTATTTATTTTATCATATATGTTGATCTTGTGAACAGAAAAATAAAAAGGCATTATTTTTTTCTATTTTTCCCTAATTCTAATTACAATTTTCTTATGACTTTGACCAAGGGGACACTACTCTAGAAATCTCAGTACTCCATCTAGCTAAGAGCAATATAGAGCCTTATCATACCTAATACGTATGACTAATCATGAGCTTACCTGTAAAAACTAGTACAGATTAGTTATGTGGAATATTACGATATCACTTATGACTGATTTATAAGTACATGGATTCTGATCAGTAGTAAGAGTTTTGACACCACTATTATGTAGAGCTTGATTAGGTTGACACTTATCCTTATAACATTATGGTTATAACAACTTCCATCTCTATTGGTATAATTGAATACATCATTACTAGTATTGAGATCAAAGAGTAACATATGGTAACCTATTTAATATAATAGTTAATAGAATAGGTAAACACACTATCCTTACTTGCATTACCATTATCTTTAATAGGTTGATAAAGCATAACATACTTATACTAGCTATTATGTAAACACCATTCATTACCATTACTAATAGGTGTTGAATATGGATTTACAAGGAGTCTCTTGTTGTAACTATGGAGCTTTATTGAGATCACCTATCTAATTCCACTCTATGTATACACCTTATTGATCTGCCAGCGAAGGTAGAAGTAAGACCATTACTCTATGTGTGATCTAAGAAGCACAGTGATTTTGTATTAGTGACAGAGCTTATGATAGAATAGGTCTCATCCTTGTTGTATATTATGAAAGCCATTTCATATATCTGTCCCTTTGTTCACACCTTATTCCAAGAGTCATCGATATGATACAACAGGTACCAATATGAGAAATCAAGGCTGATACAAGTGATATCCCCATACGTTATATCCATAATCATTTCTATTGTATAATACATGTGATTCCACTTATAGCTAGTTACATATCAATGGCATTACTAGTCTATTACTCCTACTAATAAACATAATTAGTTCACTTGATAACTGAGATTAATGGTATTCACTAGTGTGAATACATGGAATCCACAGTATATCATGTACATAATACAGATTGTGCTAGTATAACTCAATGTGTTCATTATGAATAATACGTCACACTAATACAATAACTTAACCTAGTATTGAATATGGAAAGATTCTAACCCATATTGTAACCCATTATGTATATAAAGCTATTACCATTGTATTAATTTCCTATAATATGAAACCAACTTTATGGGAAACATAGTAATGTTCAAATGTGTTTCCATGTAATGATAGAACAATCATAATGATTACCATTCAATGTAGAAGCCAAGTTTACTCCTACCAGTTCATGAAACCTTGTATGTAAAGGTTTCATGTTTTATTCACACCTTAATCAGCTTCCATGGAAATCATAGTATCAATAAGGTGAATCATTCCAATATCTTATCTCATCACCATCAAAGCAACTTACTATCAACCTGTATCAAACTAAAGTGGTTCAATTCCACACATCATGTTAGTACTAGTCATTGTGTTTCACAACTTATTCTCTAATAAATCTATCACCTGTGATCCTTAGTTATGATATCTCTAGTATCATATACATTATGCTCTTCATCTTCATAAGAAGTGAACATAGTGTGCGATATCATGTTAGTACGTTTTATCCATAATATAATATCATAGAATAGTGGAAGTAATGGGAATCTAAGCTCGTAATAAGGGTCATATTGGTTCCATATGAATCTCATATATTAGGGATATGTAGTAATCAA
This sequence comes from Picea sitchensis, assembly GCA_010110895.2. Taxonomy (NCBI): domain Eukaryota; kingdom Viridiplantae; phylum Streptophyta; class Pinopsida; order Pinales; family Pinaceae; genus Picea; species Picea sitchensis. Next base: position 8,035 of record SNQJ01S0263893.1, on the reverse strand, counting down.
ACACCCTATAGAGCTTATACATGGAATTGAAACAAGACATATATGGTATTCATACAAGTACTATCATGTATGGGTAATATAGTATCATATTAGTTATGGCTCTGCTAAGTCTATCATATCCAATAGAAACGAGTGTTATCAATATGTAACAATAGAAGGAACATGATTATCTTACTAGTGTATAATGACTGTATTTATAGTAAGTTAATCTCAATAAAAGAAGCTCTTTGGTACTATTACACTTGTTATAAGCTCATATTTTGTTGGAATGATATATGTATATTGAAACAATAGGTATGTGAGAACCATGATGTTCATGTAATTATGATACATGCATAATCAATAGAAATTTGAATAGGGTCAAGTTTACACTAAGCTATGCGTGTTTACCTATTAGTTGTAATCAAGAACATGCTTGAACTCCATTGTATTAACCTAGTATAAGCTTGAATACTATTGGTCACAGGTTAAGCTCTTGTATACATGGCTTTAGTTCTACTATAACGCATTACATGGGTTTCAGTGTTATAAGACATAATTACCCTAATCTATACCCATCAGCTTAATACAGGTATATTACTAATATATAAGAAAGAGTAACTGTATTTAACATAAGCTTAGAGCTCATAGATATCTATATGACTCATATCATTGTTTATTACTAATATGCTTTTGACCTTGTGCAAAAGCACAATCATTGCAAATGACACCATATGATGCAAGGCAGTGCTAGTATCCCTCATTCAAGTAATTGTTTTTTTAAACCCCAAGCAATGCAGAATTTCACCCACAACTCAACAGTCACTACAAAGCAATATAAATACTCATATTGACTACCATAATGGTACAACTGATCAAAAGATTTATTGCACTCAATATTACATCCATCTACAAGCGCTGATTTTTTTTGTCATCTAGCATGTTGTTGCTGCAATCCTCTGTATCATCAACATACTTCCTCACTAGATCTATATGTTTGTATGATTCAATGAAATCTTCAGCCGGGAGTTTTTTTGTAGCTAAATAGAAAACGAACTTTATTACTGAATGTGAAGGGAATTATCACAAAATCTGTCCCTAAAACAAAATTCCTGAGACAACTACCCCACTTGGGCTCCTTAGTGCCACAAAATCTTCAATAGAATTGAATAAAATAAATCCAGGAAGAAGTCATTAACTTGCTTTGCCCGTGTCTTAGACACATACAAGGAAATTGTTGGAAGGTCAAGAGGATCAGGTTTGTTCAAGGATCCATAACCAAGAAAAATAATGGTATAAAATATGTGTGAATTTGAGAGAATAGGTAGATTCATCCTCCAGTGATCACTATTTGCATCAAACTGGTATGTCAACCTTGTTGGTTCCAAACACTCAAACAAGATGGAAAACATTGTTGTTTATACTGCTCTAATAGTCTACAAGAATGCCAAGGTTTCATCATGCAAACAATGTATCTACTATTAATTTCATCCTTGTTAAAATCCTGCTACCATACTGATCCAAAAACGAAGGTATTATTGATAAATTGCAAGATAGTTTAATGTACTTTTTGCATTGGATCATTAAGAATGTGAAATACATAAACTTGTTATCTTGTTTGCGGAATATCAAATGTGAATTTTACTTGATGCTTATTAATGAATAAAGAGATCAACCATTAATATTCATGATTCAAATGAAGAGAATAGAACAGCAAAACAGAAAGAGAAATAGAGACAAGAGGTTGATAACGGAGTTAACCAATCATTGGCTACATCTCTGGGCCGGCTTCCAAGTGGATGACCTCTTTATTGCTCTTTAAAATGCTCAAAAGTTCTCTTAAAATGATCTTTGATGTTACATTACATGATTCATGTCTGTTGTGCAAGACCTCATTGCTCATATTCATGCATGCACCATCAAAATCCTCTTAACAACATGAGAAAAATGCCTCTAAAAACATGAGAAAAGACCAAAATTTACAAACTGCTCCTTCAAAACCCTGCATCAAAAAGTCTCCTACAAGCTTCAAAAAGCTTGGTTTATATAGTTTTCAAGAGTCATATGAGGAATCCCAAATTCCCTCAAGATCTAGCCTCTTTTTGGGATCAAATCCCCCTCAAAATCCTAAAAAAAAACACTTTCTGGTGATAATATCAGGCAAAATAATTAAAAATACATTTAACAGGGTAAAAACACACTTTTAAACCATAATATATGGTTAAGCCCCCAAATAAAAGGCGCACACCCTCAATTAGTGGTCATATGCAACTTCATATGGCCAAGCGCTAGCCCAAAGGGCTAAGTGCTGGCCCTAACCACTTGTTAGCTCTTGGATTCGTGGGGCGCATACCATAGAACCTCCGGTTAAGAGCTATACCTCTGCTCATTCATAGGGATAAACCCCTGGTCTTGTGGGATCCTCCGAAACCGAGTGCTAGAAGTGTGTTGGTGGTTTAGTAAGGCGTCCGCGTCCCTTTAAATCATGGTCACATGCGGTATTACAACCATGGGCTGGGGCTTAGCCCCAGCCCCTCTCGCACCAACCTTAATACATATACAGCTTATATAAGATATTGTTGGCTTATATTATTAAGTTATATGGTGGGTGCATTGGTAATAATACTTTCCCAAAGTGCTTGACCTTACCAATAGGTTTTGGGTTCCATTCCCATGAACCCCATAACATTATTTTTAACACTTGCCATTCGATTGATGACTAGGTGCCACGTGGCACCTCAACATTTGACCAAATTTTTCCATGTGTCAAGTTCTGATTGGATCTGCCATCCACATCTGCCTAATCAACTGCTTCCACTTGTCACACTGCCATTGGTCCAAGTCTACATCATGAGGTGTCGTCGGTGATGTTATGTTAACGTCAGCGTTGACTTTTTGCCAGTGCTTTGACTTTTTAGTTATTTGGGAAAGCGATCATAGTGCGATAACTCTCACATACAATGTTCGTTTGAGAAAGTAAATATATTGTCAGAATCAGCGCGACAAGACGATCGCAATGGAATTGGTTTCATCCAATTCTGAGAAATTTTATTTTTGAGAATTTTCTGAGCCTGGGGAGCCTCCTGGATCACATACCCAGTTATTCATGCTGAAAATTCATGTGGTGGGTTGTAATCTCCTCAGTCTTCCTAGAATAAGCATGCCCTATTGAATAAACTGTGAAATTCCTTAAACAGATCCTTTATGTCTTCTTTGTTGTGCTGGTTAATAGACCAGAGATCCTTACAAGGTAGCCTAGCACATATGATTATGCAAGGCATGTCTGTAATCCACCATAGATCCCATAGGAATGGTGCATTTCCCATTCTTAACCCATGACCTATGGTGTATATATATGTGTTCTTCCTAAAAACCAACATGGGCCGGCCTTAGAATTTGTTGGCACAAATCAACCTTCCTGAATTTTTTATTAATCTTGCAATAAGCACATCTAATCAAAGTTATGTTTAGGCATGGAAGAAAGTGTCTAAAACAGCTAATAAAACCCACAAGATTACTGAGCCTTAATACCAACAAGTCTTCATCCAATATCTCAACTACCTTATTCTTCTAGGAACTTAAAACATAATTCCTTTATCAATGTATGCTAAGCTCCAAACCAAGAGCAAACACATGAGGCCTTTAAGGGTATTATCCATATTCTAAACTTCTCAAGACCAAACTAATGCATAGATCTTTTTCCATGCAGAAAAAATCACAAAGAATACCACGATGCCCTCAAAAATTGATCTTGTTTCAAGCTACTTCATTTGTTTTACTGGTTGAAGGATTTCTTCAGTTGTAACAAACAGTGTGTGCTTGATCTACAATATCTGCAAAATCTCCTCTATCCATAACAATTTCAGACTGATCTTGATTAATCCCATCTTCACTTTTATAAACATAAATTCCCTTCTTGAAAAAAAGGATTCATATCTGGATCATATGTATTTCTTTTCCCATCACCCAGATCATACTATTTGTAAATAAGCATTGATCCTCCAGGACTTTCTAGCATCCATTCATTTCAAAGTTGCCACTTTAAATTTTCCAATTGTCCAGGAGATTTATCTCAGATATGCTAACAGGTATAACAGATCCCAATGTCACAATTTCAATGCTACTAACATCAAAAAAACTAAGGTGACCTTCTTTCTCTGAGAAAACAGGCTTGAACAGATGATGATAGGTCTGAAAATACCACTGCAAACAATCCTCCAGGCTTGATCCCTCAAATTTGTATGCATATATTATGCTGGAAATGACCTTGAGCAGTTTTGAAAAAGTAATCTATCATGCTCCTTCAACCAAAGTTAATCATTAGATCTGTACTGCTAGAAAAAATATCTCAAAATGCCATGCATTTTGAGGGGTAACATGGATTAAAACATCAATTTTCCTAATAAATTCCTAATGGGAACTTGAGGTTACTTGTTTGGACCATTTAAGTCTCATCTCAGGATGTAGTTTTCAGAAACTCTCATGTGTGTGGCCATATGCATTACAATGCTTGCAATGTTTGTTAGGGTTTTAGTTTTCTATTGTAATTGCAACTATCTTCTTTCTTTTACCTTTCCTCTTCTTTCCACTTTGTGGGTGTTCTTGCAACTATGTCTGTTTTGGCCCACCAAACTGTGATCTATTCTTGTCTCCTTCAAGGTACTATGCATGCACACATACCTCATCAATGGTATTTTGTTTGAAAATCATTATTTGTCTCCTAAGGTGATTATGCAAAGATCCCAAGTAATTGATAAGCACTTCAAGACACTTAATGGATATCCCTAACTAGATTGATCTGTTTCATAACTTTGTTGTGAATACCTACATTTCCGTCCTTTTCCTTGTCTGAGATAAAGCCAACTTATCTTTTCTTCCTCCTCATACCTAATAGGATAGAAATGTGGCTTAAGCATGCCCTTAAACACTTCCCATTGTGCCATTGGTGGTTCATTACCTAGTCTACTAGCAATGGCATCACTTTCTGACCAAGTCAAACCAAGTCAAAGAGAAAGAGACCAACATTTTCTTCATCAACTAGTAAACACAATCATTTTCTTCTGCAGTTTTCAAAATTATGATCTTAGAGGGCATTAAAAATCTGCATCAACACATCGCTACAACCATTCAACCTCTGATATTCTGGAATATAACTAATCTAGTCCTTTTATGCTGAAATTGTTACTCTCACTTCTTTATTTTCTTTTCATTTCTAGGCCTTTTCCGAGATCAAATTGTCCTTGTCTTTACCAACTAGGATTCCACCATTTGTTTCAAATATTTGGACACTAAACATTGATAAAAGAACCTCCTCAAGGCCAAATCCAGGTGTTGTTCAGAAAAACAAACATAAAATTGGTCATCACTCTGGTCCATCAAAAATATTATTCATGTCTTTAAATAAATACCCCCCCAACTTTAATCATTCTATTAGTTCTTGGCAAGCATAACCTCCATAAATTCACACTTTTATCTCATGGAAAGTTTATTGTCTGAAAAAACTTGGAATCAAAGCTCTGAGACTGCTTCTCTACATGCCACACACTAACTCAAAATAAAAAGGAATTGAAAAAAACTTTAAAAGACATGAACAAGGACTACTTGTAAGGCTAGTCTTTTCTCAAACAAGAGGGAAAACTAGGATTAGGTTGGAGCAGATTTAGCAAATCAAACTAGAGCTAAGGCTTGATAAGATTAGTCTATTTGCTAAGTATGGGTAAAGAAAGAGAACAACTCAATGGATTTATCACACTTGTAAACTCAACAACCAGATGGATCAGATTAGGATTAACTTGTCTCGCATGCAACTGAGGTCGAACTCTACTTTCCAAAGTGAACTAGAGTCTTGTAATAACCAATATTCCAACAAATAGGAGGTCGATTGCTTCTCAAAATAACCATGTTGCCTCTATAAAAATAAAAAATTTAAAATCTTAAATTTTGAATTTTAAGATTGATGACCTAACACCATTCCATTAACCTATATACATGTATGTTAATCGTAATACAAACATCATATTACAAACACATACCTTTCTACTATGATGACATGAGCTGTAATGAGTTAGTTTTACCTAGTTAAGCTCGTACTAGTGATAAGTTGTTATAGCAAGATTTGCCTCACCATTGTTATCTTGCACAGAGGGCCTTTTTCCATTTCCCTATGCAGACTTATCAACCCCCTTTTTTGATAAATCCAGAGCCAAAATTATATATTTTTCCACATATATGCTTCCTAATTACTTTGCAAGATGCATATACACTTGTTTCTCCACTACAACTCGTGTATATCGAGATTTGTGCCAGAAAATAAAAAACGAGGTCAGGTTTCCATGTCACGACAAATGATCTCCGATCTTTGGCCTTCCACATACTGGAAACATTCTGACTCGGCCCTTCAGTTGCATTATGGAGGCTATAAGAGAACAATTTCGAGTTATGGAAAAAGGAGAGAGAAAGCATTCAACTTTGAGAGAAAAGTTACTCTGGAGAAATTACTTCCTATTGAGTCTGCATCCCTTTGTCCCTCAATTCTGAAAACAGTGTTCAGCCCCCAAGCTCTTCCCTTATCGTCAAGAGGATCTCATTATCTCTTTGCTATGAGCTCTCCTTTGGTGGAGGATTGAAGTGGTGGAGACCCAATTGGAAGGAACTTGGTTTCTTGGTTTCGAACCGTGCTGACACAGAAGTTTGTAATGTTGATACTTCTGTTGATCAATTATTAATAGAAATACTCATTTTCCGTCCTATCGATATCTTGCAAATATATGATTATTATCCATGGGCATGTTTGTAATGTTTATTAATGGATTTTGATATCTGATGTGCTAACTCATTTTATATACTGTCTGTTAAGCCCTAATATTGGCTCATTACCCCTTAATTGGGGCATATTATATTAGTAATGTTATTTTATTTATGTCAACTTTAGGCCATTAGTTGTAATTATACCTCCTAGTCTTCTATATATACCAAGGAGACATTTTCATTTTGAATCATCTTGTACTTGAACATTTGAGTGAGGTAAAAGGAGGTTGCCCCCTCGAAGAGGCTTATTATCTGAAATTATATCTTTTTTAAGGTGTTGAATACTTTTTCTGAGGTTTTTCTATGCTATATTGATATTTGGTTCTTAACATATGGTATCAGAGCTCAAGGTATTGGGGTTTCGCTGCTACATCTGAGACACCTTGGAATTTTTGCTATAACTTTTTTCTACAATGTTTCATAAGAAATGACTTGGAGGATATTTAGTAGACGGATCAAGGAATGTTGGAATCAAAATTCATCTCCTGAGGCATTATACTTTCAGAGATACAGCCTGTACAAGATAGGGTTCTGGAATCATCCTGAACTGAGTCATTGTGAAATTTTCGCTATAAAATTTTTTATGTAACGTTTCAGACCCTAAACTCCAGAGGCTATTCACAGAAATTAGTAAGGTATCTGTGGTAAAATTTTTATCTTCTGGGTCATCTTAAATTTGTATATACACCCTGTGTAATATGGGGTATCTGACTAGTCCTATTGATTAGTCTCAAGAAGGTGTTCCAGGTAAAATAATCATAACTTCTTCCTAGAGTATCCAAATTGAGTGGAAATAGTTGCATTAGATCGTGGACAGTTTGTAGTATTTATGGTGTGAGTTTTAGAATTTTGTATCAATTATTTTGTGTAGGCACGCTATACAAGTGAGATCTCCTGGAAAGGCCAAAAATCGACAAGTTGTGGGGAAGTTATCGTAAATTCCACTTGGCACATCCAATTTTGATCAAACCTATGGCATTGCAGAGAAGAAATATCATAGAACTACATAAAAGAAAGTTTCATACCCAGAAGGGCCGAAACTTGAGAGATACAACAGAAGAAAGATTGTCTAGCAGAACCACCTCAAAATCAAGGTTCAAAAGTGATACTTGGCCAACATGCTACCCAAAAAGGGAACTTCTACAAAAAATAAGCCTCCATACAATCCTACTTAGACTCTTGATGAAGGTGAAGAAATGTGTAGGGACATAAATGATTTACAAAATAAGATAGTAACAAAAGATGAACT
>SNQJ01S0263891.1:0-12070 GCA_010110895.2 Picea sitchensis | reverse complement strand
CATCTCTGTCTGGAGTCTTGTCACCACCGCCTCCCTTATGCATTGAAGGGTTAGAGCCTTCACCCTGCGACATCATGTTCCGTTCCATCATGACCTTCATCATATCTCTCAACTGTATGATAGTCTGCCTGAAGTCTTGTTCTTCATTCGGAACACGTTCATGGTCTTCTGCATGAGCCATGCTTGGTGAATGTCTCTCTGCAACTTGCGGTGAATGAAACTACTTCCTCCTTGTCAGATAATAACTTGGCTCCACAAGTTGACCTTCTCCTCTTGTGAGTTTCAACCTTGTGAGCATCAAAAACAAAACTTGCAAACAATCAAGTCTTCAAAACCAGTGATCTGATACCAACTTGATCTAAAATTGAAGAAGACTTGAAAAACTTGAATAATTATTGCGAGTGAAATGTTATGTGTTTAAAGCAACAGGATCAATTTGCAACACATAAATTAAGGATTACTTATGAAAAATACACATAGACATCATCATAAACATTGAACATAAACACATGTGCACAACAATTGATAAAGGAGTTCACCCCTCTTATGGGCTACATCTCCTGGTCCAGCTTCCAATGGATCATTATTATTAATTACTAAAAAAGTGCTCAAAAACATGTCTTACAATGCTCAAACTGACAAACCGACTGCTCCAATGGCTTCCCAGCGTCCCAAAACCCCTGTCTGGGCTCTTTCGGCACCTCAATCGGTCAAAAAATGAGAAAGGTAGGCCTCCTGGAAGTCTCCTTCTCCAAGCTTGCTGTCTCTGGTTCTACAATTGACACCCTCCTTGAGTGAACCTGGCTCACACGCTCTTTAAAGCGTAAAAACCCAGCACCGGGCGCAACCACGCCAACGGTGCAAACCGTAGGACGATTAAGGCACCTCCAGCCCCTAACCGCCTCGGCACCTGGGTGTATGGATGGTCATATGACCTCGCGCGGATTAAAAGGTGGTTAGTTCGTTGAACCACTCCAACCGCATAACCCCCCATGCTCCAACTCGTGGGCACATGTCAAAACCCAGGCGCAAGTCATAACCGCGCCACATTTTAATACATGGTAAAACTTTGGTTACATATATCCGCGCACGCATTTACATACACGGTTATAACATATGGTTATATGTTATGGTATAAACTATGGGTCGGGGCTAAGCCCCGGCCTGCCCCCTTTCCAATTAATACAATGAACCATATGAAATATATGCGTGTTGGCATCCGTAACAAGGAACGTCGGCGGGAAAGTTGGTTATTGGAATTTGTGAAGTCATTATGTGGAAGAGAGGTCCGGGGGTCGAACCCCGCGACCTCCAACATTTTATACATAAACTCCTTAGCCAACCAGTGAGCGACACATGGTGCCCTTGGATTGGGCCACGTGTCCTCCCATTATTGGCCACCCAATGACACATGTCAACACCGTACTCACCAACGATCGACAAATCAACAACTGCCACATCACCTCCATACGACCTGTACGGTCCTGCCACGTCACCGTACAGACTGTACGGACTGTACGGACAAGTATAGTCAACATCCAAAAATTTTGCCTGTTTGGCTTGGTGGACAGATCGCAATATCCTCTCCATATGGACTTTGTTTGAGAAAGTAAATATACCACCGGAATCAAGAAGACGAGACAGACGCAATGGCACTGTTTTCATCGCATTCCGAGCACTTTGAAAATTGAGCAAAATTTGATCCCCTGATCAATAGGGAGTATAAATCTCCCTCTTAATCCTAACTTCCTTGCAATACTCCTTGAATTCTTCTGAGGTGAATTCACCTCCATTTTCTGATCTCAAGGTCTTTATCTTCCGCTCTGTTACATTTTTCTACCAAATCCTTGAACTCTTTGAATTTTCCAAAAACTTCATTCTTTGGTCTGAATGAACAATGTCCAAAACTCCTTTGGATCTGCTATTTCTATTAGGAAAGGAGTGCTTCATGTTATTGTCTTGTGCACATCCTTTGCACACACCATCTAGTTCTGATTGGATTTTTGGAAGACCTGTCACCATTTTTCTCACAACCGGAAGATATTTCTAGTGTAGGTGAGCAAATCTCCTATGCCATAGTTCACTGGGGTTCACAATATCATGAACCATTGCGGAGTCTGAATGACCTTTTAATTTGTAGAGTCCTCCTTCTTCAACTCCAATCACTACTGCATCATCAAGGGTCTTCCCTCTAGGCCACATAATAACTTGATCATCAATAAATTCTACTCTAAATCCTTTCTTGTCCAATGCTGAAATTGAGAGAAGATTCTTTTTTAAACCTGGAACATAGAGAACTTCCTTCATCTTCATTGGCTTGCCTTAGTTTAACTTGTAGGAAGCTTCTCCAACACCTTTGATTGGATATTGATAGTCATCACCCAATTTCACCTTGTGAGGTGAATCTTTATGAATAATTTTAGATAAGGAGTCTTCATATCCTGTCATGTGCTTGGAAGCACCACTGTCTATCAACCAAGTCTCACTTCCATGAGTAATAGTACCTATGAGGGATGAGATAAGAACATAATCCTCATCACTTGATTCATATTTCTTTTCAACCTTCTTGGGAGGCTCATCATCTTCAACTATGTGAGCTTTATGCCTCTTACTTCCTTTCTTATTATTAATTTCCATAATGAGAGGGAAATCCCTAACAAAGTGTCCCAATTCCTAACAAGAGTAACATCTAATCTTTGAGTTGTCTCTTTGACCCATCTTAAACTTCTTAGGTAATTATGCTCCTTCTTGTTCTTTCCTTTCCTAGTGTGGGTGGCTAGAGATTGATCTTCATCTGCCATATTTTCTTCTCTTGCAGCTGTCCTAGCTTCTTCCCCGTTACAATATTTCGAAAGCCTAATGAACTTGGGAAGCTTCTTTCTTGAACAAATTCCTTGGATGAATGCATCCCATGACCTTGGGAGGCCATTCAAGGTAGTCATCACCATCTCTTCTCCTTCTACTGAGTCACCAATGGATTCTATTTGCTCCTTGATTTGATTCACTCTTAAGTAGTAGGAGTGAATGGTTTCTAAGTTTTTCATTTTCACATTCTTCAACTGAGATCTCAGAGTCGTTATTCGATTTATGTTTCTTCCCTCAAACATACAAGTTAAGGTGTCAATCATTTCCTATGGATAAGATAATGATGATATATGATGGATAAGGTGTTCCTTAATGGAGTCTGCAATAATCCTTTTTTCTCTCACCTTGTCCTTCTTATATTTTTCCTTAGCTTCATCTCCTTGAGGTTCTTGAACCTCTTCTATAATGAACTTATCTAGTTCATGTTCTTCAAGAAGGAGGGTTACTTTGTACTTCTAGGTCTTGAAGTTATCATCTCCATCTAGCTTCTCATTGATCTTTGTTTCGATAGTCATCCTACCTTCTGATGGTCTTGGTTTGTCTGGAAACTATCTCTAGACTAAAAATGTCTCCCTTTTAGGCTTCTAGATCTGCAATTGGATTCTATTCAAGCCTTCTCTGATACCGTGTTGAAATTTTAAATTTTCTAGTTACAAAATTATGATTACTTATTCCAATAACAACTTTAGTAGGATCAGTGAAAGATAGACAATCATAGATACAATAGAACAAAAAAATTATCCTGGGAAACCCTCGTGGGGGTGAAAATCGAGAAACCAAAATCCTCAATATAGATTCCTTCAACCAGTACAATGATGCGCTATAACTCTCCAAGAAATACCATGACCAAAACACCAAAAGAACCAATATCCAAGACTTGTGTGCTAGACCTTCTTATGCGCTCCAAGATGCACAAGAGAAGTGCGTGAGTGTGTGTCCAAATGAGAGTAACCTATCCTCTATTTATACACAATAATGTTTCTTGAAGAGACATGACTCTTGACTTAACCAACCCATAGTAAGTAAAATATCAATAATATAATAATTTATGTTGAGTGAACTTGTACAATATAATGATAATAACATTTGAAAGGTTTGACTAAAACAAATATACAAGAATATCTTTCGTAGTTACACCAAAAATATTAACGTACCTCCTATCCACCAACAAATGCCTTGAGTGTTTTATTCATATGTCGGTCCCCTTTTGTTGCTGAGAAACATTTCAATGCTTTCTGGGGGGATCCCTCGGAGAAGCATCTCAAAGGTTTAAATTTGTCTCTTAACATTTTCCAACTACATTTCCCCTTGGGCCTTTAGCCCCCTCTTCCCATGAGGTAAGGTACAACCCTTTCCAAGTGGAGCCTTCCCTAATGCCCAATAGAAGGAGGGGATAAAGATGGAAAATGGTAAGTATGGAGGGAATGGGCGATGACTCTTCAGAGATCCATTAGGTAACAACCTATCCTAAAGGGAAACCAACTTACTAGGGCACCATGTGACCCTCCCAAGTTTGAAAAAGGAAACGGGAATAAAGTCAAGAAAACGTTATGAAATCCATAAAGATGCAATGCAACATGTTTATATGTTTTAAAAACCAGAGCAATAAATACCATGATACCTGGACATATTACTTCATGGAGAAAGACTCATTGCCATTTTAGGACTAGGTCGGTGTGATGGATACTATTATCAATGACATGTGGGCTCTGATGCGGATAAAAGGGGCCCTCCAGGGCCATGCTCACATTGTTTGGTTCTCGACACTCCATGTCTAGGACTTGTGGGCCTCGAGACATGATCTCCTTAGTTACCCCTAGGTTCGACGAAAACAATGCTAAAAGAGTTACTGGCATTGAATCAAGAAGCGTACATTCCTCAATTGATTTTCATTAGTCCCTATCACCACTGGAGATATGAGCTCTATGACATGGACAGCTACAAACTAGCATCTACGTGCAAATTTTTAAAAAGAATCATTGGACGCAAGTTTGAGTCTATAGTTATGGAGGAATTTAAGAAGAATGAATAGAAAATATGGAGTTGCTATTACAAGTTCATCGACTATAAAGGAGATTCCTTGTCATGGGTCATGGCCCTAGACTTCGTCTTCCTTATCGAGTGTTTGTAGTTTTTTTTTAGGCACGTCGACGAAATCTCCCACACGACTGTGAAGCATTTGGGACATGTCTTACATCCAACTGGAAATAAAGTTGCCCACAATTATGTGTTGATGGATTTGATGATACTTGAAAATAAATTGCCTCTGTTTCTATTGCAAAAACTTCTAGAGTTGTAGTTGGGGTCTAAAGACATGGCAACAAAGAATCTCTTCTCGCTGCTAAGGCTTGTGTATGATGAATTTTCTTTGTTCTACTCCAAGTTGTCAGACGTTTCATAGCTGAATATAAACAAGAGAGGAAATGTACTAGACATGTTGTACTATGCTATTGTCCCCATTGGTTCCAACAATCAAAGTCCAAATCCAAATGATGAGGAAGAAAATGACATGTTTGATATAACAAACATGTCAACTATTACAAAATCCGCCAGTCTAATGTGGAAAGCTCTCTCTGTTATTAATGTGCGACCCATTTGATTTCTCAAGGAGTTATTGGAACAAAGGTCTATGTGGTTTGTGAAAAAGTTGCTCTTACCTCTTCTTTGTACTCTTGGTAACCTACCAGTTCTGAGAATTCTCAAGAGACACTTGGTGCATGTAGACTTTGTGCTATCGACAGAGAGATTGGATCAGAAAAGCATAAACAACATTCTCCATTTTCAAATCCTGGCATGGAATGCACTGTTATGAAACACTTGTTAACTTGTTCCAACTTGTGTATTCTAAATGGTAAAAAACCTAACATTTAGAGTACATTCAAAATAGGCAAGAAACCCAACATATATTTAATGTATATTTAGGGAGGATTATTGGGATCTCTATGCATTGCAAGCTCTCCAATATCCAATGGTGATCAAATTCTAATGAATATGAAGTCTCATAGACATGATTCTACAGGTTCTCTCCTATTCAACCATACCATTACCTTAATTGTTGTTGTAATCATCACTTTTCATGGATAGACTTGCAACGCCCAACTAACGACAACTATATGTCATAAAAACTTTAACTATAAAAATGGCAGCCAGTTTGAGAGAAATCTTAAGACAGTCTTTGATATGCTTCTTCAAAACACAACTTAGACTGGGTTGAACATTTTTGTGTATGGACAAAGTCCTGACTAAATATATGGCTTGCTCCAATGCAGGGAAAACATGACAGACAACCAATGCTAGAATTGTTCAGAATCCGCAACAACACACATGAGACAAATTTGTGGGAATGCCATTGGTGGTAGTATCTCTCCTTTTGAATGCTTCTTGCATTATGAAAACTATAATTTCATCATACATCTAGACAAGGATGTAGGCTCTACTTATCTCGAGGGAAAATACATCCAAAACTGTTGGATTTGATGCGGATTTTGAGAAGATCTTATACTAATTTTCAATTGAAGTTGCAAATGGAACGAAACGATTTGCTTTCAGTACAATTGTAGACTCGTTGTCTTGAAATATTTATGGTTTGGTCTAGTGCATAAGATATCTATTACCGACGACTACACAACATGTTTGCCAAATAGAACCAATTATATTTTTACATCTTCTCCTGGAACAAAAGGAGTTTAGCTTTGGGGGAAGAGTTGCATAGTGTCATGACCCCATAGGACGCCTCATCATATCTTGTGATCATTCACCTCTTGAGGTCATGTGACACTATGAAGGTTTTGACTTCGTTATTGAGCACATTAAGAATACTTCGTCCAGACTACACCTCTTCAACTAGATCATACCCATACTTTGTTCTAGGCTACCAACGAGTCACACTCCTACTCTAGTGAAACTATTGTATACTTTAAAAATTGTTAACATAGTTTAACACTTAGTCATATATAAGCATACATCCATGAACATGAGAAACCAAGAGAACAACTGTAGAACAAACGGGGACAAACATAGAAATAGTGCAGGCAACACAAATCATGCCTAACACTAAGTTACGTCTTTGTTATTGTGAAACAATTACAACATGAGCACTACCGAACTGGTTTACAACTTTCGCAGAGTCAAACAACTCACCTCACCCCACCAAGACACTCATATACAAATTTTTCATACCAAGACTTTATGTCACAATAGTCTCCGCAAACGCTTGTGGCACACCTCAGATGTAACCACAACCACATACTTGTTGTCCCTTCTTTACTGTAGACTCTCACCAAGCTAAGATAGATTTCAGTTATTCCTCACACATGCCTCCAACAAAACTATGTTTCTAGACTTCTCAAAAACATCCTGTTATCGCATACAGTTGTTCAAGTTTGTAGGTGACAACCATCAACACACAGAGCAGGAAAAAGAAATTATAATGGCATTTTTCCCGTGCACATTTTCAATGATGCGCTAGCTCCAAACACAGATGGAAGGACTCCAAAGTTAATAGGTGGATAAATTTTAGCGAGGGCACTAAAGTAGCTGGTGCGCTCAGATCTCAGCTCCCCTCCACATCGACGGTCGCTAGTCATATCAGGGCCGCAAAATGCACGGACATTAAAATCCAAAGGGTGGGCTGATGTCAAAACTATGGTTTTGAAGAAAGGCGACGTGTTAGAAGGAGGTGCATATCGGGCCCAAAAGCGGTGAAGGTCCAAACCACTTTTCGCGTCCCCGATATACACATGCACATGTAGTGCCCTATCCCAGGGAGACAAGTGGTCGCCCGACAGTTGTCCCTCCACACTCAAATCCCAAGGAGTGATCAACGAATGAGCACAGGTTCACTTCCACAGCATCGACATCCAATCCAAGTGCGACAGGTGGTCTTCTGTGGATTGTTCGTCTTATTTCACTCTAATCCCGATAAATATTTAGTTGATGAGGTAGAGCTTGGTAGATGAAACATCATCTCAACCCATAAATGGAAGGCTTGATAGTTATGGACAAGGAGGTCAGACTGTTAGTAGGGTACAATGATGGTCTGTTTTCTGCAGGTCCTCGTTGAACCTAGTTTGCATCTGGCAGAGGGAAACATGCCCAGTATGATAGAGAGCTTCTCAGATGCAAATATTTGAATGGAATTTCCAGATCGTACTCCTGGAAGTTGTGGACTGGTCTAAGTATAAATAGATTAGTTTGATATTTTTAGTGTGGTCAAATGGTTGAGCAGAGCTCCCTATTTTTGTAATATTTTGATTCCATAACTGTTCGCTGGTTATGTATCAAATTTGAGACTTTCACATTAATGGAATTCAGCTTCTCTCATCTCTTTCTAAAAATTGTGCTAAAACACTCGGGCATGGAGGATCCAGTCAAGGGTTGTAGTTCTATTGGAATGCAGGTTTGATTACAGTATTGTTGTGACCAGTTTTGGTTATCTACCTTGTTAATTTATTTCCCCCTTACACTGAAAGGCTCGGTCATGGAGGATCCAATCAAGTTGTTGTAGTTGTTTTGTGATGTAGGTTTGATCATCATGTTCCTGTGACATATTTCAGTTTCTGAAACTTGAGTTCCAGATCCATCTTGAACTTGAGTTTTTCCTCACCAGGCTGCTTGAAAGTCAGATGCCCATAGCAGTCTTGTTCACCTATCTCACTAAGTCTTCCTTCTGATCACACTTAAAATCAAATCACTAATTGAAGCTAATGAGGCCCTCACTTCCCTGTGCATTGCTTGTCTAGTTTCTATGTTAAAATCATTCCTGTACTGAGTTTTGTCCACTTGACCTCCACTCATAAAACCAACATCCACCAAACATTTTGATGGATACTGGGCTTATCTTCTCTCAATCTAAGGGTGACTCTCAGTGCTAACATTCTTGGTGTCATTTTCAAGGAAAAAATTGAAGACATTTCCCTGGGATAGAATGACAAAGAAATTATGTTTCTCAAGGTGCATCAGAAATCAATGACTTGAAGATTGCAACTTGCACCCAGTGACTCCATTTTTTCAGTTGTGGATCCTAAAAGTTGACACATGAGATCTACTCCACATCTGCCTCTGGCTACACCTGAAGTTGACCTAGAAAGGATTATCAGAAAAGGAAAGACCCCTCGAGAAGGGATTTCAACTGTTGTATCAGGTGATTCTGATAATTTGCATGATTCTTTTTTCAAAACTCCATTAGCTGCATCTAGTTCTCCTATTATATCATATGTTGGATTTTCCATAAGTTTAAGTTTTGGGAGTTTCCCTGTTGAATTCTCCCCTTCTAGGCCTCATTTATAAGAAAGCTTTGACACCCCTATTTCTCCTGAGATTGTAAAGTGGTTCAGACCCAGAATCTTAGAATATTTTCCCACTTTGGGTCTCCCTACTCCTCCTCCTGTCATAATTGTTGCATATAAAGAGGGGGAAACTTCTTTTCCTTTGAGCCCCATATCGTCCTCCCCTACAAACACAATCCCAATCCCACCTATCCAATCTCCATCTCCCCTTAGTTCTACTATGATTCACATTCCAATGGCAGGTGTTAATCATCCTAGAAACATAATGGACACCATAGTGGCGGTTAGGTATGATCCTCTTGTTTTACCTCAGCCTATGAATCCCCTCCCAGTTGGAGATTACCTCAAGCACATTCCCAAGTTTATAGGAGAGGAAGACACAACTTCTTAAGAGAACCTTTCAGCTTATTACAATTATGCAGATAATCTTAATATTGAAAATGAAGATGTATGGCTGAGAGTTTTTGTACAAAGCCTTGATGGTGAGGCTAGAAAATGGTTCATGGGTTTGACTCCTGAATCTATTTATGGGATTGAAGCTCTAGATGATGCATTCTTAAGGAATTGGGGGGATAAAAAAGACTTCCTTTATTACATCACAGATTTTGGGGATCTTAAGAGAGAAGAAGGGGAATCTATCTCAAACTTCTCCAAGAGATTTAATAAGATGTACAATAAGATCGACACTGAGATTAAGCCTACTAAGAATTCTTCCAAGATCACTTATGCTAGTGATTTTGACCCTGATTTTTTCCTCCTGCTGAGAGGAAGAAGGGATACCTCCTTGGCTCATATGCAAGATGAAACCCTTGAAGTAGAATCCAATATACTGGCAGTTGACAAACTTAGGAGTAAGGTCGATAGAGATAGAAGAAAAGGTAGGTTTGAAACTTCAACCTCTGGTCCCTCTGCTTCCCACCCTCAAGTGGATGAGCTGACTAAGCTGGTTAAATCACTTTCTGCAGAAATGGAGAAATTGAAATTTGAAGGGAAACATGGCTATAAGAGCACTCAAAATACTGATAACAAGGGTAATTTCAGAAGACCAAATATCACCCCTCAGATCATCCAGAGATATCAAATAAATAGGAATGATCAAAATATCCAGACCCCCCTTTCAAAATAACCTGGTTACTGATGAAGGAGAGGAAGAAGATGCAGATCTTGAAATCCATTGCCTAGGTGACATCACTTCATTTCCTCATTTATCTCAGTTTTCATATGAAGAGTCCCTCATGGATATCCAACTAAATGAGATGAACAAAGGGGAAAGGACCAGTAGCCAACCAAATAGATATAACCTCAGGTCCAAAAATAAAGAGGGAAATCCTGACAATCCTGAAAAACCCAATAGAATAGAGCACCCTGTTAAGGAGGTGGCAACCAACAACAAAGAAAAGAAGACACAGAACCCCCAAGCAGTGATAAAGAGCCATGTCCCAGAGGTGAAGGAGAATATGAAGCCTCCCTCCTCTTTTACCTTTGAGAATGATATTCAAAAGGTTAAAATTCCTGTTCCTTTCTTAGAGCTATTTAAAAATGAGGATTTCAAGAAGTACCTCTCCAAAGTGCTGCAGCTTGAGCCTTCATCCTATCCCAAAGATTCAGTCAACCTCCAAGATGAAAATCCTGTTGTCATACTAGGAACTTTAGTGGAAGATAGAGATGACTCCTCCCCTCATTTCTATACATCATTGAACATCCATGATAAGGTGTTGCACAATTGCTTGATGGATTCAGGGGCATGTCACAATATAATGCCTAAGATTTTCATGGAGGAGATCGAGTTGGAGGTAACAAATACATATCATGACCTATACTCATTTGATTCTAGGAAGGTGAAGTGCCTCGGGGTTATTAAATACTTGGTTGTATCTTTGTTCT
This sequence comes from Picea sitchensis, assembly GCA_010110895.2. NCBI lineage: Eukaryota > Viridiplantae > Streptophyta > Pinopsida > Pinales > Pinaceae > Picea > Picea sitchensis. Next base: position 1,034 of record SNQJ01S0263891.1, on the reverse strand, counting down.
AGTTTCCAATGAAGAGTCTGGTCATGGATATTGTAGTGGCTAATGTCCCCCCTAAGTTTGGTATGATTTTGTCTAGATCTTGGATAAAAAGATGTGGGGGAACCTCACAGATGGATATTTCATATGCCACTATTCCTGTGTTTGGGGGTGAACAAAGAAGGATTTATAGGGAAGCAAAACTTGCTTACATCATCAATGATGAAGCAAATCCGACCAACCAACCCATTTTTGCAGTAGACACCGATCTGGGAACCAATATGCTACAATTCATGGATAGTCCTCAAGAAACCATTTAAATTAGAAAGAATCATAGGGAGTTTTGTCATTGTTGTTTCTGAGCATTACTCTGTTTTGAATGTGAACTGTTGTATGCACTGCACGTGTCCAATTTTTTTTTTTCAATTTGGAATCCATTAACATTGTTTGAGCCATTTCCTATGTAATTATCATCCATTATGATGATGTTCCTTTGTCTCTGAACCACTCTTTGAACCAATCTATGAATCCATGCTCTCTTCTATACTGTCCAAGACTCTACTTGCGCAATTGTCCATAATGATGACTCATTTATCATTATACTATCATGAAGTCTTGATTAATCCATCAAATTGTACTTCTTCTAACTGAATTCTCTAGATCTGTCTTCTCAAACTCTGCAAGCTACTCGAAGGATGATTCTTTGTTTTGTCACAACTATCGCATAGACTCCCTTGTCTAATATTCATATTATCTGGGAGTCTCTAAGCTAGATGACTCAGAACAATTCATACTCTGATGTGCATACATCATAATCTTCATTGGTAGATTCATCATCATCTCCATTGGTAGATTCATCATCTCTCTAAGCTCTGATTTATTTCTTTTTGTTTGTAGATTCATCTTTCACTACAATTGTTATCCACATTTTTGGTTATCAAGATGATATTATGATTATGTCATGATAATGGAAAATCAAACTCTTCATCAAGAACTTTTTCCTGAAGAAGGTTACACTTGTCATTTTCTCAAAATCACATTTTTGGAAATAGTTCGCA
>SNQJ01S0263889.1:10047-22854 GCA_010110895.2 Picea sitchensis | reverse complement strand
TACTTTCTTGTGGAGAATGACTGTCCGAAGTTGCAAATCTCCAACACTCTCTCTCAACGAGGGAGACATTCTCCATACTTGAATTTCTTCTTGTTGAAATGTACACTTGACACTGAGAGGGGGGGTGAATCAGTGTCACAAATTCAACTACACATTTGTTCACCCTACTTCTTTGTTTATATAGTCCCTTAACATGTATGAGTTTGAAGCATTATGTCCCTTTTTTTGAACCATCACACCTCTTCATACACCTCTTCATTTGAATTAATAATTATAATTTATATTATTATTATTACTAGTTTTATTTAAAGACTTCAAATCCCTTGTTTTGCAATTTATTATGTTCTGGCTAAAATCCTATCACTGCAAATGTTTGCAGAAATCGAGTTCTATGGAGGCGCTTCCTTCAAACCATGTTTTTCATATGACCATATGCATAGAACCACATGATCATTAATTTAAGCGTTGCCTCTTCTTTCACCCTTATTTCTCTATTCCATACGACCGCAGGTGGTGACCAGATGCTAGGCCAAGCAAGTGCTTGATCACTTATCAAGATCAATGGTCACATTTTAAATTCACGATGAGATGGACGGTTGTCGTTTCCTCTGGTACTTTGTGGCTTCAGAGATTTAAACTTCCAATTCTCTCAGACTAAATTTTCACCAAAGTGTTAATATTAATTGACGCGTGTCCATAAACTTCAATGATCCATATGTTATTTCAGAGCTTTGGTACTTCAAGACTCCGAGTTACTAGAACTCTGAGTAGTCCAATTCCTCTGGAGTGATAACCTACCAAATAAGTCATAAAGTGGTGGTGACCGCTTGTTGTCAGTTAACACCTCTGCTTATGCTATCCTTCCACTATGCTTGATCAACTATTGAGAATGCTCTCGAAGTAGATCAATGGTTAGCGTTACTTCGTGATTTACGCTTTACTCTATCTTTCCACTGTACTTGATCAACGGTCGAGAATGCTCCCGAATTAGATCAATGATTAGCATTAGTTTGTGATTTACGCTTACTTTATCCTTCCATTTCTTAATCCAATGACTATGACTTAATCAAAGGTTGAGATGGATGACCACTATTTATTTTAGGACTCCAGGACTTTGGGGGTTCGGAGGTCCGGGTAATTGTTGTTCCAATTTCCACCAGAGTTGGTCAGCACTGAAGTGGTCAACATGGGAGTGCTTACGTCATCTTTCCACTTACGGTTTAATCTAACGGTCATGTGAGAATCCAGAGGATCTTAGATCAACGATTATCATTGACTTCGGCTTTCGACACTTCAGGAAGTTGTTGATTTCCCCCGAAGGACAAACTCCCAGAGTGACATAACTTGTTGACGTCACTACTAACTTGGCACTGGTTGAGTGGCTGCCATGTGTCACCTATATTTGTGACTTACATAAACTAAAGTGCCAACTGGACCTTGACACTTGTCACCATATGATTGCACCTTGTGTTCTTGCTAACGTGGATCTCCTGATGTGGCACATGTCCTCCTTTTGTTCGTGGGTTCATATGAATCCTTGATCCAATGATTGTGATCAACTCTTATATCAACAATACAAATTTATTTCGGTGTTCAGGTCTTTGGGTTATTTGTTCCCAATTCTCAATTCTCCTGAAGTGAGATTCCCCGAATAAACCTCGAGCAAGTTGACTTCATCTAACAATCCATCTTTGACGTTAAAGGATTAACACAATCCAATGACTGTCGGGATTTCGACTATTAGGGATATCGTGAATCCTTGATCCAACGACTGTGACCAGTTCTAGATCAATGGTCTAGATTCATTTCGGCCTTTGGGACTTTGAGTTATTCTCTTTTCCCACTTCTTAATTCTACCGAAATGAGATTCCCCGATTAAACCTTGAGTAGCTTCCGGATCTGACGGTCCTGGTTTGTCTTGAAATCTTACATCAGTGGACAATATTCCTCCTTGATTATTTTGTAGTTTTACTGTGGGGATTTTCAATCCCGATCGTGTTTCTGCAATGCGCTTTTCCTTCTGAGATTTTTGGTCTTGTACTTGGATTCTAACTGATCGAGATCATTTATCTGTTGGGAATTCGATCCTAATAGTGTTTATGTATTACACTTTCACTTCTGAGATTTTTGGTAGATTCCTCTGCATGTTGTTCATAACAACTCATCATTACTACAATGCGCTTTTCCTTCTGAGATTTTAATAATTATTTGTGCACTCCTTTTGTACATGGATCTCTTCCTGCTCTTATCTCATGCAATCTAATACGTTGCCTCTCCTTAGATTTAGGTAGATTCCTCTACATGTTGTTCATAACAACTCATCATCACATAATAATGACATCAACTATTGACATCAATAACAATATGCCCAACAATATCTCCCTTTGTCATTGAGGGAAACACACTAACTTCATACACAAACTCCCCCTGTGATGATGCTTCTCTCCTCTGAAGTTACTCTCCTCCTTTGACATCAATGGAAAAGAGTTGCTCCCCCTATGATAAATATCTGTTTATCTGTATGCTGCTAACCATAATCTGAACTCGAGTAACTCCCCTTGCAATCATGCTCTGCCTGCCATAACTGAATGAATCCCCTTGTCAGTCTGCTCTCTCTACCTTTGACATTAATGACAAAGAGTGAGGCTCTGACTATTTTTCTTCCCCTGTGAATTTACTAACTGCTTATCTCAGTCCATTGGGATATTTACGTTCAAATAAGTAGTCTTTTTTATATCAACTTGTATTGATACCCATTTGTAGTGATCAAGTCTTTCAAACCTTAATCTAATTACTTTCTTATTTGATAACCAAAATACTCCCCCTGAGTTTTTACTGACTTTCCTTTGTCAAATAGAACAAGAGTATAAATTTTACTGATCTTTTTGATCTGCTTCTTATTCTTCTTTGATATTTCACAGGAATATCAATTGAGGATTTATACCAATTGTTGAAATGTCAATTTTGTTATCTTTGTTGAATGATACCCCTTGAATTTCTCTACTACTTTTTCTCTTCTCCTCTTTTTACAGAAGTGTCAAAAAGGATCATTTATTGCTCCTTCTGAGGTCATACTCCCCCTAAGGTGATGCTCCTCTTAGTCCATTTTCTCCTTCTTGTATTCTACAACTAACCCTACCAATGATTTTTATTTTGACCACTAATCTTTAGGTAATCAAGATTTTCCATATCTTATTTTTTAAAAACTCTGGGCATAATCCTTTGATTTTGTAGAAACCAATTTAAACTTCATTTTGTATTTTCTTTCTTTGGCTAATAAGTTATGACATCATCAGAATTTGATATTGTCCCATATTCTTCTATAGGTACTTCCCGTTCTTGAGCTTGATCTATTTCATATTGAATTTCACATTCCTTATCAGGACCTTCATCCATCATTTTCTTATTGTTATTTTCTTCACTTTCAGGTGTAATATGATCTTTCTTGCTTTCCCCTTCAAATTTTCTTCTCCATATCTCTCTATGAGATATTCTGCTCTTTGGACCTTCTCTTTTTAATTGTGTTTTTGGAGATTTGTCATCTCCTTTCTTCCTCCAACTTTTATTAGGTTTTCTCATTGACTTGAATGATTTATTTAAGGAAATAATTTTTGAACTCCTGCAGCTTTGAGATTTGTGCCCAAACCTATCACAATTGTAACATCTCATTGTATGACAAAAATTTGCTGTGTGCCCAACAAAATTGCATCTCCAACATCTAATTGAGTTTTTGGATTTTCCTGTATATCCATTGCTTTATGGCCAAAGTTATGACAAGAAAATCAATAGCCATAGAAGGTGTTTCCATTCTTGAATTTGTTTTGGCTTGAGAGATCTGTCTTTTGATTTTCTTCTTCCTTTTTACTTCTATAGATTCCTTCCTTAACAAAGTTCATGACTTGTAATGGCTTTGTAATTGCACCTTTTCTTTTTGAGAAGGATGATCTTTTCTCATGTTTGTAAATGGTACTCCACTTGTCACTGTCTTCTTTTTTATTGTATCCAAGACCAATTTTGTCATCAACCGATCTTTGATTGTTCCAAATCTTATCTAGGATAGTTGAGCTTCTGGAAATTGACACTTTATTTGTCTTTTCAATTATCTTTTTGAGATTGACTATTTCTGATTTCAACATGTGACATGTCTCTTCCTTTGTAGTCAACTGAATCTTCATGACTTCTTCCATTTCCTTAGCATGTTCAAGTTGATTTTTTAGATTGATGACTATTTCTTCTGTCTCATCCAAGACTTCTTTGCATTTATTAGTTTTGTCATATGTCTTCAACTCTTCCATATCTTTTGTTAGATCACAAATTTTAGTTTTCAATCTTTTGATTTTTTTTATTTTTTTCTAGTTGAATCCTTTTGAGGTTAATGGCCTCCAATTCCAACATTTGGCATGAATCCTCSTTTTTTTGTTAATTGGATCTTCTGGGCTTCTTCCTTTTTATTATCCTCTTCAATTTGAGTCATTAGATCTACMTTAGTACTTTCATTTATCTTTTTGAAGTTGATGATTTCCAATTCCAACATGTGGTAAGAATTTTCTTTCCTAGTTAACTGGATCTTTAGGTCTTCTTCACTTTCTTTAGTTTCCTTAAGTTGAGCCTTTAGACTATTAACTATTTTTTATGTTTATTTTAGTACTTATTTTCTTTTGTTATCATGTTTTTTCAATTCTTCTATTTCCTTTATCAGATGATCAACTTCAATCTTCAATCTTCTAATCTCTTTTTCTTTGTCTTCTAGCTGGACTCTCTGTTCAAACTCTTCATGGCTAGATTGATCTAACTGTTGAAGTAGCAACATATATTTCTGTTGAAGTTTCTCCAAATCTTATAGAGTGCACATAGTTGTGTACTCAAGATTGTCAATAACCTCCATATGAACTTTAATATGTATACCATTTCCTGGTTCCATACCAATCTCTTCTATTGCAATTGTAACATCAGTCTTAAGATTATGTAATTTTTCTTTAGTGATTATTGAGGTATGCCTCAATTCCTTGATGAGGTTGTCTTTTTCATTTCTGACCGAGGTTTGCATCAAATGCTTCATTTCATTATGATAGAAATCTTTTTCTCTATATTATGTTCTTCAATCTGATTGGAATTCTCCTTTTCTTTAACTTGTTCCTTATTTGGATAAGAATTATCTTCTTCTGAGTTTTGTTCTTTATTCTGATAGGAATCCTCTTTATCTGAGTCTTGTTCATTACTTTGATAGGATTTATCTTCTTCTCGTGCTTCATTCTGATAACAATTTTCTAGCTGGAGCCATAATTCTTTAGCAAATTTGTAGTGCCTCATATTTTCTTTGACTTGGTCTGACAATCCATATTGGATCACTTTTAAGGTTAATGAATTGTTTCTCCTTGCTTCCTTATCAGTTTTGGTTTTGCTCTTTGAATTAGCTAAGTGCCATGGCTTACTTACTACCGAATCCCAAACTCCAGATCCTCTTGACTTCATATATCTTTTCATATTTTCCCTCCATGATGAATAATCTGTTCCATCAAATAAGGGAGCTTCATTTGTGGAGATAACAATTTGTCCACCCATTTCTTCAGAATCTACCTTCCGGTGTTTAAACTGTGTTGAAGGCACCCACTCTGATACCAATTGTTAAAATGTACACTTGACTCTGTGAGGGGGGTGAATTAGTGTCAGAAAACTTTGGACAATTTTCCACTTTTCATAAATTAATTGAACAACATATATTTATTTCAATTTCTCAACCAATATATAAAAGAATAAATATTTTATTTATTTATTTAACTTGAATGAATACATAAGATCAATATTCATCTTCAAACAATTATGAGAGACCCAACTCTCTGTTACAAGACCCAACTTGTAGTTCTCAGATCCAACTGAGAAATGAGGAATCCAACCCTCATAACAAGTCTCAGCTTGTTGATCTCAGATCCAACTGAGATGTGAGGAATCCAATTCTCATACAAGAAATAGATCGTAAACATGCACCAACCTGATAGAATGAACCTTCATTCAATCCATTATATATAAATATATATACTTCAACAAATTCAACTACACATTTGTTCACCCTACTACTTTGTTTATATAGTCTCCTAACATGTATGAGTTTGAGGCATTATGTCCCTTTGTTTGAACCATCACACCTCTTCATTTGAATTAATAATAATAATAATAATTATTATTACTAGTTTGATTTAAAGACTTCAAATCCCTTGTTTTGCAATTTAATCTGTTCTGGCTAAAAACCTGTCACTGCAAATGTTTGTAGAAATCGAGTTCTATGAAGGTGCTTCCTTCAAACCATGTTTTTCATGTGACCATATGAGCAAAACCACGAGCTTATTAATTTAAGTGATGCCTCTTCTTTCACCCTTATTTCTCTCTTCCATACGATGCAGGTGGTGACCAGGCACTAGGCCAAGCGAGTGCTTGATCACTTATCAAGATCAACGGTCATGTTTTAATTTCATGATGAGATGGATAGTTTTCGTTTCCTCCATTACTTCGTGGATTCAAGGGTTTAAAATTCCAAAAATCTTGGAATAAAATTTCATTGAAGTGTTAATCTTGAGTTGACATGTGTCCATAAACTTCAACGGTCCAGATGTTATTTCAGAGCTTCGGTACTTCGAGACTCCGGGTTACTAGAACTCTGAGTAGTCCAATTCCTCTGGAGTGATAACCTACCGAATAAGTCATAAAGCGATGGTAATCGCTTGCTATCAGTTAATACCTTTGCTTATGCTATCCTTCCACGATGCTTGATCAACGGTTGAGAAATCTCCCAAATTAGATCAACGGTTAGCGTTACTTCGTGATTTACGCTTTACTCTATCTTTCCATTGTACTTGATAAACGATTGAGAATGATCCCAAATTAGATCAACGATTAGCGTTACTTCGTGATTTACGCTTACTCTATCCTTCCACTACTTACTCCAATGACTATGACTTATTCAAAGGTTGATATGGATGGTCACTATTTACTTTGGGACTCCGAGACTTCGAGGGTTCGAAGGTTTGGGTAATTGTTGTTCCAATTTCCACCGGAGTTGGTCAGTGCCGAAGTGGTCAACATGGGAGTGCTTAAATCATCATTCCACTTACGGTTTGATCTAACGATCATGTGAGAATCCAGAGGATCTTAGATCAATGATTATTATTGACTTCGGCCTTTGACGCTTCGGGTAGTTGCTGATTTCCCCTGAAGGAGAAACTCCTGGAGTGACGTAACTTGCTGACATCACTACTGACTTGGCACTAGCCGAGTGGCTACCACATGTCACCTATATTTGTGACTTACGTAACCTAAAGTGCCATCTGGACCTTGACACTTGTCAACATCTGATTGCACCATGTGTCCTTGCTGACACAAATCTTCTGACGTAGGACATGTCCTCCTTCTAGTCATGGGTTCACATGAATCCTTGATCCAACGATTGTGATCAACTCTTATATCAACGATCTAGATTTATTTCGACGTTCGGGTATTTGGGTTATTCATTCCCAATTCTAAATTCTCTCGAAGTGAGATTCCCTGAATAAACCTCGAGCAATTTGACTTCATCTAACGATCCATCTTTGACGCAAAAGGCTTAAAACGATCCAACGACTGTCGAGATTTCAGATATTAGGGATATCATGAATCCTTGATCCAATGGATGTGATTAGTTCTATATCAATGGTCTAGATTCATTTCAGCCTTCGGGACTTTGGGTTATTCGCTTTTCCCACTTCTGAATTCTACCGAAATGAGATTCCCCAATTAAACCTCGAGTAGCCTCTAGATCTGATGGTCATGTTTTGTCTTGAAATCTTACATGAGTGGACAATATTCCTCCTTGATTATTTTTTAGTTTTACCGTGGGGATTTTCAATCCCAATCATGTTTATGCAATGTGCATTCCCTTCTAAGCTTTTTGGTTTTGTACTTGGATTCTAACTTATCGAGATCATTGATCTATTGGGAATTCGATCTTGATAGTGTTTATGTATTGCACTTTCCCTTCTGATCTTTTTGGTTGATTCCTCTGCATGTTGTTCATAACAACTCATCATTACTACAATGCACTTTCCCTTCTAAGCTTTTAATAATTATTTGTGCACTCCTTCTGTACATGGATCTCTGCTTGCTCTGATCTTTTGCAATCTAATACACTTCCTCTCCTGATCTTTAGGTAGATTCCTCTGCATTTTGTTCATAACAACTCATCATCACATCATAATGACATCGACTATTAACATCAATGACAACACATCAATGACAATATGTCCAACACTTCTATCATAGAAAGGTTGTCTTCATGATCCATGTTGATGTGCCATCTCCACACATGAATTTTGTCCCATAATATGTATGTGATAACATCGTGAGTCCATCTACTCCTCGACGGGAGAAAGAATATGCCTTGGCCATTCACCACTAGCAAAGCCCCATGAGTGAATGAATCATTACCCTTGGTCATATCAACACTAGCATAGCCCCATGCATGACCAATCTGGGATAATGTTTGCCCTATGCTATGGGCCATTCAATACTAGCAGAGCCTCGTAAGTGAATGAATAATTTTCCCTTGGTCATATTAGCACTAGCATAGCCCCGTGCATGGCCAATCTGGGAGAATGTCTTCCTGATGCTATTGCATGGGGAACATCAACATACTTGGGCCATTCACCATTAGTAGATCCTTGTGAGTGAATGAATCATTATCCCTTGGTCATTTCAACACTAGCATAACCCCATGCATGACCAATATGGGATAATGTCTTCCCGATGTTGAAACATCAATGCTCATCACTAGCCAAATCAACATGGCTAATCCTGTGTATCATCCTCCTCATCCAAATCAACATGACCACTCTAGGAGGATATCTATTATCTGCTCATTTGTAGATAAGTACTGGAGCTTCACTGCTCTCTTTTATACCATGTCTCGGATGAAGTCCTACCAAAAGATTTTGAAGTTGCACCACTTCACGACTTGCGACATTGGCTGTGACATACTCCATCTCTGTTGTACTAAGTGCCGCAGAAGCCCGCTTCCAGCTTATCCCATAAATCGTAACTGATTCCAAGATGAAGAAACACCCTAAGGTGCTCAATCTTTCTATTGCACTCCTACTTAATTGGAATCTGTATATCTCTGCAGCCTCACTTCATCACCTGAGATAAACCATATCCAACTGTACCATGCTTCGCTACCACCCACTAGAACTACCTTGGCTTCAACCAAATACTAGCTCAGGGTGCTCACTATAAAGAAAATATCTCGCCTGGCACTAACCAGGCACATCAAGGATCCAATCTATTGCTTGTACATCATGGGATCCACCAAATATGAATCTGAAGTAGAATCACTTAAATTCTTCAGATTGTTCATCATAGGTGTAGTCATGGACTTGCCATCCATCATATCGAATCTCATCAGTATCCCATGAATGAGGAAGATCTCATATAATCTTGTCACACCTCTTGTCCCAAGAGTACATTTGGCCAAGATCCTCCATCTCAAACTATGAGGTCAACTCCCTCTGTCATTGGAGTAAGTCTTATTGTCTAGTCTGCCTCATTGTCTTCTCCCTCTACGACTGAGACAAAATACATACCCAATCCTTTTGACTAGCTACCTCATCTGTCACTATAACAAGATCACATCTCCCAGAAGCCTCTTGCCTATGCTTTTGTCTAGCCTCCTCAACTCATGACACATGTCTATCAATCCTGGGTGATGTCTCTCTCCCACCTAGATCTGGGGGGGCGGGAACTCCCTTTGAATAATCGTCTCTCTCTTGAGACAACTGACTCTCTATGAGATCGAGCTCACTCTGAGTCTATACATTCTTGGTTAAAAACATGCTCATCAAGTATCCATCGATCCTAGAGTACCATGCTCCCTCTGAAACATGACTCCCTCTGAGTCTGTACAATCTCTGGAGTCATCTTCTCCCTCTACATCTTCTGAAGTTTGATATCCAATGAACTATCCTAGGATGTTGCTCCTCCCTACTGAATCCTGAAGGTTTACTCCCTCTGAAATATAGCTTCCTCTGAAATGGTACTAGGTGGGGCCATCTTCCTTACCATTGGTGGAGCCACCTGCTCCTCCCTGTCAATATCCACGTGGAACACTCTGTATCCCACAAAAGTATCCTTCTTTTTGGAAGGATCTAACTTTTTCTTCTTCGCCTTCGGCATATTGATGTATACTATCATGTATACAACTCCATGTCTAGATAGCCTGCTCCATGTCTCAAACTAGAAACCATCTAATATGTTGCCTCCTGCAACCGTCACTATAGCTCCCTCTGAGAGCTATCACCTGTGACATGCCCAGAACAAGCGCAATAAAAAAAATAACAAACAAGAACAATATTCTTATGATAAGGAAATATGAACAAGAGTAAAAAATGGGAAACAATGACAACACTTTTCGAGTGTTGTTACCAATCATTCCTTAGTTGTAACCTGCTTGGAACAAAACAAGAACAAAATACAAGAGCAACACTTTTCTAGTGTTGTGACCTCCATAGTAACCTACCCATGACAAAGACAACAACCAAGAAAATCTCCTAGAGGAAATCAATTCTATCTTACAAACAAGTGCATCATTAGTACTAAACAGTGAGCATTTACATAATGATTATTGTACTAACAATATTTAAGTGTCACTAAACATTTGATAGAAAAGAGTACTCGGTAGTAATAGAACTCTAAATATTATTGTCCCAGTTACAATATTTATTTAAGATGCAACAATATAAAAATATAAAACCTGATATGAAAACCTGGAGCCTTAATTGCTAGGGAGGGTGCACTATTCCTCTGAATGCACTAGATCTAGGATCCCTTTTTCACTACTTGGAGAAATGTCATGTTTCCAAGTGTACATACCCTAAAAACAACCTCATGATATAACTTATATACAAGTGCGCACCTATGAAATTTGTAGCACCATCCAACTTCTGTTCTAATCTCAAGGTTTGAGCAATTGGAAACTGGCAACTGGCAACTACAACTGCAACTGCAACTACAACTATAACTTGAAACGACAACTGCAACTTTAACTGGCAATTGCAACTTCAACTGCAACTGCAACTGGAAACTGCAACTACAACTACAACTACAACTGTAACTGGAAACTGCAACCGCAATTACAACTGTAACTGGAAACTGCAACTGCAACTATAACTGGGAAATGCAGCTGCAACTGGAAATTGTAATGAGAAATTTCAACTTTCACCAAGTTGTAATACGAGACTACCTAGAGGTGCGCTAGGCTAGGGAAAGTTTATCTATGGAAAAATTAAACTTAGTGTCCTCCAATAAGTTGCTAAATGAGCTTGACAATTTCAGGTCTGTGCAGTGACAAACAAAAACTGTCGAGTGACAATATTTAAGCTAGATCTGATTCCATGTTGGTGTTTTATGATTCTTAGATCTGATAGTTATTGCCTTATGATTAATAACATGATTCACTTTCATACATCAATTATCATAGAATAACTATACACTGGAAATATCAACTATAAGAATGCAGCGAAAATAATAAGATCTAGAAATATTAACCATGCACAATAGACACAAGAACATAACACAAGAACACAAGAGTTTATCTTGGGAAACCCAACCTTGGGAGAAAACCCAACAACCTTTCTATAGAAGAATTCAGTCCAAGATATTACCAGTAAAACACCATCAATAGCCAAAATACCATACAAAGAAGATCCTCCTCAAGGCTAGCATCACCAAGACCTAGCGCCTCAATAAGATGACCAAGAATAACCAAGCAAGAGATTCTCCAAGTGTGACGCACTCTCCAAGATAACCATAAACCCAAAAATAGTGAAATTACCAAAAACTGCAGCTATAATTGCCTTGTGCGCACTATAAAAGGAGTTGTCTGACTATCCAAATGAAATGATCCGGTCATGTATTTATACTAATTTGGGCGCTTGTCTGGGGTCGACTTCTCTACCTGGCTTTCCATCTTCTTCCTGAGGCTTCTGTAATGGTGTAGATGAGTCTTCTTGTACTTTCTTGTGGAGAATGACTTCCCAAAGTTGAAAATCTCCAACAATATATGGGGGGATGCATGCAAATATGTAAGGGTTGGGGTTTTTGTTCACTACATGTGATCAAGTAGTAGAATAATGTGTAAGTTGTAGAAGAGTTAGAGCTCTAGTTCCATTTTGTATCAAATTGGATGTTCATATATATTGTTTGTGTGAATATGAGAGATAAATTAGATCTGAGCACATGGCTCATATCTGTTTTGACTATTAATGCATCTTGAGTAAGCTTCGACCTCTATGTATGGAAACACATTTGAATGCTTTTGATTTAAATGAATAAAGTCTGAAGCACATTTATCTCTGCATCTGATGAGTTATGGTCTAAATGTATGTGTGTTTTATATTATTCTATGTAGAAAGCTTGTGGTAGTTACAAATGACTGATTGACTAGTTCATGAAGGTTTCATGTATGTTTTATTCCTTGACACCCTGAATAAGACCGATGCTCTCTGTGATCCTCATGGCATCTTGGGTGAGACCTTCTTTGGTCCTTGAAGATTGAATATGCTGACACCTATGAGGTTTTGTAGGTTGTAAATCTTATCGAACCCTGGGTCTAAAACCCCCCAGTTGAAATCCAACAAATGGTTTCATTTAAGTATATAGGGGCTTCCGCAGTGCAAGATATTATATATTATTTTCGGGATTAACTGCGTAGTGTAAGTCATTAATCTATGACCCATATTCATGAGTATTAGTCTCAACTGACCAATAATTCTCATGATTTGAATAGTC
>SNQJ01S0263889.1:0-10037 GCA_010110895.2 Picea sitchensis | reverse complement strand
ACCCTTGTGAGCATCACCCGATGCAATGAGTGCTAAGTGGACTATTCAAATCATGAGAATTATTGGTCAGTTGAGACTAATACTCATGAATATGGGTCATAGATTAATGACTTACACTACGCAGTTAATCCCGAAAATAATATATAAAATGGTTTCATTGCCGGGACCTAAAGGTTTTGTACTACATTTTGAAGGAAGAAAATGAGGTGGAAACCTTCCAGGATGGAGATACAAGACTGGCTATCTAAGAAGGAGGACGAGTTCACGCAACGAGAGACCAAAAACCTGCAGATCAACCTCAAACATTGGAAACAAAGATACTTCTATACATATTTACATGAAATTTTCTTTGTTGAGAACTTTCCTTGTTTATTACATGAGTGGATAAAGAGGCAAACATAGATTAAATCTGCATGAGGAGCCCAAGAATCATTGGTTTGGGACCAAAATATGGTTAACGGGATGAGATATATGGATAATAAGTGGGCCAAAGATATCGAGTTGTGGTTTGAGCATGTGAAAGAAGGGTATATTGTTGAATTTGCTACGGAGTGCGACGAGTCCTTCAACAATGCTAAAAGAAAATTTGCAGTCGGCCCTAGAAGGAGATTATTGGAAGAAATCCCTTTGTGGATAAATATGTTGTTCATGAAGAAGGGGATAATGTGCATGGATCCCAATAGAATGGTCGAGTAAACCCCCATGTGCAGAGGGGGGGATGGAAAGAAGGGGGAAGAAGAAAAAAACCAAGATATGATGGATGATAAGAAGATGAGGTGAGAAGAGATTGGATCTGAAAGAGAAGAGGGGAAATAGAGTTGATAGATACATAAGAAGAGTCAAGCTAAGGATGAAAGTCGAGTAGAGAAGCAAGAAAAATAAATCAAGGGGTGATGAATGAGTGGTAAGATCCAAGATGAAGAGAAAATAAACCATGTGAGAAAGATGTGTGGGAGAAAGATATGTGCCATAGAGAAGCGCAAAAGGAGAAAAGGTTTTCAAAGGGATGCAACCCCAGGGATGCAGTATCAAGAGAGGATACTAGAAGTAGTGGGAGTAGGATTGAAGAACCAAAGTCAAACCCACTTGGCGAGTAAGAGACGTAGTCACATCAAATGAAGATGGGGTGCAGAGTAGTAGCGCCAACACAACAAAAGATAATTACAGAGCCCTCCAAGGAGAAAAGACGTTAGCACTTATGGGAAGACTTGCACGACTAGAAATAGGGAGATCTTTTGGATCCCTCACCTAATAAGATGAAATAGTATGAATGAACCTCATATTTGAACCACCCCCCTTACACATTTGTCATCAACAAGAAAGAACCAAAGAAAGTGTAGAGATAAGAGAAGTAGAAGAAGATAGATTAGAAGAAAGGGAAGGAGAAGATACAAGTGAAGGAGAAGCTGAAGTTAGTGACACTTCACAAGGAAGAGCATCAATATCAACAACAACTAGTATTCAGTCAGGAAGACATAGTTCTAGGTTGAGTACGACGAACCAAGACTCAACTCTAAGGGTTCCTGCATTTCATTTGATGGGAAGAGACAATGCATAATAACATTGGTTTATGTGTGAATCTATATGGTATGTGAAGAGAGTCACAGGCGAGGATTCCAATATTGCGTATCTAGAAAGAACATTTAGAGACATAGCTCTGACATGGTACATGGAGTACAAGACTATTGTGCCGGTGGGACAAGCAAGGTCCTTGATGGAGATAAAGAGAGATATACTTAGGGAATTGATTGAACCTAAGTTAGAATCACAATGCATCACTAAGATCAAAGATATCAAGCAACAAGCTGGAGAAACCGTGTGGGACTATGACCAACGGTTCAAAATTTTGTTGGACAGTCTGACATTTCAAATCCAAGACATCCATCATAGAGAATGGTTTATTGAAGAAATCCTAGCCCACATTGATGTCTTTCTCACCCAACGAAAAGTGGAGGCTATGGAAATTGTGATGTGCTTAGAAGCTACACAAGGAGGTGGCGAAATGTCAAAAATGTTGGTGGAGGTACAATCTCGGCTCATGAACCTCAGCATGCAACTACAAGATATGGCTAAGGCTAAGGTAGTGTGTAGGAATGTGTTGTGTACTACATGCCGCACCAAAGGTCACCATAGGAATGAGTGCCATAAACTAGGAAGTTACACGTCTGGCATGCTGAATCCATTTCCGATTGGACCACAAACTAAGTGGTGTGATATTTGCAGACAATGGGGCCACATATCTCCCTATTTCCCAACACTGTAGAAGTATCAAAAGACTATACATACTCCATTTTGTGAGTTTTTCAAATCCATGGGCCACGATGTCAACAATTGTCGGTCACGACAACTGATGCAGGAGCACACTATAGATGCTTTCTGGGTCCGAGAAGAACAAAAGGGTGGAGACCATAGAGGCTTTGATAGAGAAGGATACCAAGGAGGATAGAGAGGAGGATATGGATGGGGAATAGGAACATGATACAATGGTGGTGGAGGAAGCTGACCACCTACTTTATTTAATTGTGGTGAAGTAGGACACTTGTCATGATTATGTACCAAGCCATGCACACTCTGTGGGTATTTCCACAACGTAGTTCACGTCATGGAGTATTTCCTAGACTTGTTAAAAAAATGGGAACAAAAGAAGGGGCACTGCAATATGGTGACTGCAGATCCATGTTGTTAGGGACCTAACCTACCTAACCCCTCAAGTGGGTAGAATAATATATTTCCATGTAATAAAGGTCAATATTAATAAGGCCTAACAATAAGGAGGAATAAGTCAAATGTAAGAAGACCTAATAGAAGCTTCCAATTCTAGAAGGATCTTCCTCTAGATTGTTCTTTTGGATAAATAGATTTAGTATAAATAAGAATAGAGGGCATGAGAATTTTTGTCTTGGATATTATTGTAATAGAGCTCTGCTCTACTGGAGGTTTCCCCCTCGAAGAGACAAATGAACATTGCTCTCAATAATCAAAGTGCTCTTTCTGGTGTTATTTTGGTATTATTGTGGTATTGTTATGGTTATATCATTATTTCTCTGCCATTTCTTGTTAATTATTTCTGTTCTGCATATTATTTTATATCTGGAATACTACAAGTGGTATCAGAGCACATTCCTCGACAGAAAATTGTGGGTTAATTTTTTCCAGGGTAGAGACATATTCCGATGTCTTAAAGCTACAAAGATTTGTCGTTACATGCATAAACCCATGGTTGGGGATTCATACACGCAGGAAATACAAGTGGTACTTAAGCGCACATCTGTTGGCCACCCTTGTAACCCTTGTTGGTACCCCTCCGAGTGGTAGCCCATCAGACAACACCTGTATACGGATCAACCTAGATCTCCTGAAGCCCTCCATAGATAAACCGATCGACCGCCTGACTGCTATATTTCCACCAAGAACAACAATTAGGAAGATACTCTCTAGTACCTGGGTAGTTGGGTAGTACGGCTAAGGGCATGGTCTAGCCTCTTTAATTGGTGCCCTGAGATATTAGGTTGAGTACTACTGTTGGACCCCACACTTATATCAGAGAGATATAACACAGGGCAAACCCTTGTCTGTAGAACCCTTGAATACCCTAACCCTTGGGACGGAAACAAAAACAGAACAAATAAGATATATTGTCGCGCAATTGTGTCTTCTACATTCGGTTTGTGAAATTACTACACCTTTCTTCCTGTTGAGAATTTCGGCATTTTGTCACTGTAGTATTCTTTAGGCCAGAGTATAACTCCACAAGAGTAAAAAAAACAAAAAGAGTATAGTGGTCCCACTTGCACACTTATTTGGGACCTACTTTATTGGATTCCCCTTTTCTCCCTGATCGCAACCATACCCTTCATTTTTAATCCTTTTTGTTTCAATGGACCCAACTCTTCTAAATTTCCCTATTTTTCCACCTATTCCAATATATTTCCCTTCTTGCACTGATCGTCGTGGTACCTATCACTTATAAGTCCTTTTTTGTGGTCCCACCCACCCATTTTTCCTTACCCGCACTTCCCCTTTCCAAATGGCCACTACTTGAACCCAAGAAATCCAAGCGTCCATCAATCAAGCCCATGCCTCCATCGAACATATGACATCTGAGATTGGCTCTAACAATTCTCACATTGAAAGAGTAGAGCACAAATTTGACACCATGGAAGCCAAATTCACAACCCAATTTACCACCCTCCAGTCTGCTATCAATCAATTATTAAACTGCCCTGCGGATCCTTCCTCATCAGACCAACCTGATGTTGTTGATTCCAACTCCTTTCATCGTGAACCCCGTCTTCCCCGTGTAGAGGTGAATAAATTTGATGGCTCCGATCTGACGGGTTGGGTCACTCAAATGGAGCATTATTTTTCTCTGCATGGTATCACTGATGAGTTGGCCAAACTTCGCTATGTTGTCCTATATATAGATCCTGAATGCTGGCAATGTTAGCAATGGCGTAAAAATTCAGGTCAGGGGTATATTTCTTGGACCCAGTTTGTTGCAGAGCTCTATGCCTTCTTTGATATTGATACCCACTATCTCGGTCGTTTGACCAAGTTTAAACAATCAAGCACAGTGGAAGACTCTATCACTACTTTTGAGAATTTGGCCTTTCGAACAGAGGGCATTTCTGATGCGTACTTATGTGAATTATTTATCAGTGGCCTCAAGGATGAAATCTGATCCCCGGTTCTCATGGCCCGCCCTCAGAATTGGTTGGAAGCTACTACACGTGCGAAAGAGGCCCAACAAGTTGTTTTCTACCAAAACAAAAAACCCTCTTTTGGTCGTTGCCCTCGACCTACTAATTCTAACCCCCCTGTCACTCCCCTCAAGGTCCATAAACTAACTAGGGTTGAAATCGTTGAACGCTAATTGAAGGGTCTTTGCTATAATTGTGAAGAAAAATATTTTCTGGGGCACAAGTGTTAGGAACAAAAATGCTGGGCCTCCAAAGGCCTAAAATTTTCCCACATGTGCCAATAGCCTAATGAATGGCTCCAAAGTGACAACCCCATCTGACAGGTGACGTCTAGGGATGCAAAGGTGATGTCCAAGGCCTCCCAAGGACAATATTCAGGTGGGAGGAGCATGAGACCTTAGGTTTAGGTCTTCCACAATGCCTTCAAAGGAAACGTCCTTCTATCATCTGGTGCAAGCCTTCAATCTCTTCTTACCCCTGGCTAGGGTTTAAGCATCCATCTGTGGGATTTGAGCCCCCATGAAGGTCCCAGCATATCATTCCCTCATGTGTACCTATCCACCGGGAAAGGTCATGTAGAAACAACTAGTACACCCTCCAGAGGTTCACAAGTCACAAGGATCATAGCATGCAAATCACATCCAATAATTAAATTATCCAAACATGTGCATCAAACCCCCCTTAACCCCAAACAAATGCTCAAATACGTTATGAAATTTGACAAGTTAGTTTTGGAGAGGGTCTCAGGGTGTCCTATTGGGCTAACCTCTCTTAAGTTTGGGGTGTTTCCTAGGTGGAGCCTAGTCCAAGTCATGTAAGTGTATGAGGTGACATGGGCTAAATATTTGGGCAAGGGGTGCATGTGATAATAGGGAAATGTAGAGTCTTACCTGTGGGTGCCTTTGTGGAGGGTGAGTTGCACCTTGTAATGAATGCAATTGTTTCCTATCCCATTCAGTGCCTTTTATTCTTAGCTTTATTTCTTTTGATCTTTTTCTCTTGTGCTTCAAGGGAATAGTTGAGAGCCACTGTCCAGGCTTGATGACCAGAGGTGATAGTGTTATCCACAAAAAATTCACGGAAATGAGAAGGCTGGCTCATGATGAGACCCCCTTTCTCTTAGCTATGCCACCAAGAGAAAATACCCTAGTTTGGTAACCATATGGGTGGTACTGTCATACCGTTACATGCCCATGGTTATAATAGGCCGGCTCATGATGAGACCTCCTATCCATCAACTAATACCTTGAGTGTTTATGTTATCTTGTGGGTCCCCTTTTCTTACTGAAAATATTTTCACTACTTTCTTAGGGATCCCTGAGCGAAGCATCTCAAAGGTTTCAAAATTGGATTTTAACTCTTTCCATCTACTTTGACCCTCTGGGCCTTTATCCCCTTCTTCCCACGAGGTAATGTACAACCCTTTCTAGTGTAGCCAATCCCAATGCCCAAACAAGGATAGGGGATATGGAAGGAACAAAGATGGAAAGTGGTAAGTATGGAGGGAATGGATGATGAATTTTCACAGATCCACCCAATAACAACCCATCCTAAAGTTAAATCAACTTACTCATGCACTGTGTCACCCTTCCAGGTATGGACGAGGCAAAGAGAATACTTTCCAAGAAAATGTCATGAAATGAAGAAGGATTCAATACAACATGTTCAAGTGCTTCAAAAATCAGAGTGATATATACCATGATACTCAGACTCATTACCTCATGAAGCAAGATTCACTGCTCCTTCAGGACCAGACTGGTGTGATGGATACTGCTACTGGTGATATGTGGACTACACTGAAGAAAAGAGGGGCCCTCAAGGGCCATGCTTAATTCGTCTAGCTCTCGATACTCCATGTCTACGACCTGTCATCCTCGAGAGATACTTTCCTTAGTTATCCCTAGGCTAGGGGATAACATCTGGCTCTAACTCGAGGACATATGATCACCGTAGAGTGGATGGGAACCTCAACATCTCTGGTATGACCTGTGCCTGCTAAATCTCAACAAAAGATATGAGTAATACCTAGGGTGGTGATATTACCCCTCGTCCATGTGTGATAAAATAAACAAATAAGAGCATCTCCAGTCTAACATATGATTATGAACATACATATATACATAATGAAACACGACAATATGAAACATGCAACTACAACTATGCTAACATGATATGAAATGGTATGTACAATGGATGCAAATTCCTATCTATTCTACCTCACCTGTACTTACTTATCAAATGCTAGGTATAAGCATACAACCAGTACAACCATGCTAGCAATGTATCATAAAACCTACCTCTCTGCTTCATCATAAACCAAAACAATGATAAGTTAAGCACAGAATAAACATGAGTTACAACATGCATTATATCATAGAGAGTCGTAAAGTCTAGCTCAAGGAGGCGGGAGGGAGGGACAAAATCATGCCAAGTCACCCTTCTAGAAAAGTGATCAATCCATCTCAAAAAGTCTGAGGGTTGACTACCTTGGATGTCATCACTCCCTGGGGTCTGAGAAGGGATTAACAAGAACTTAGAGGGAAACTGACAACTTCTCAAGGGAAAGCTGAAAGATTGAGATAAAAACTTCTTAAGGCATTCAACCTCCCCTTGAATTCTAACATAAAGTTTTACCCTAAAGAAAAATTGAAACAAGAGACATGTTCCCCAACTTCATCCTTAGTTACATAACGAGGTAAAGCAATCAGAGGGATCTGGACAACCTTGTCACAAGTATCCTGCTTCAGGCAAGCAACGTCCTCACAATTATCAATATTTGAGCACAATGGCTTTGATAATCTTCTTCATAGAATAAATCCAAGTGCTCAAAGGAATACTCATCAAAATACTCAAGGTATGATCGAAAATCATCAGGAGAACATTGCACTAGGTCATCCTTGGGTGCTTGGAAAACTTCTGCAATTATATCATCATCTTGTTGCCAAACGTCAAAATTATTAGGAACATCATATGATTGTTGTAAAGACAACATTCAAAGATATCCTTCCATATCATAAATGGGATTCTCATCAAAACCAATCACATCCCGCTTACGTCTTCCAACATGTATAAACTCATCAATATTATCAACCATGTCACTACCTTTATCATAACATGAAGGATTTAATGCATCCAAGGGCTCCTCTAATACTTCTTCACTTTCCAAATCATAAAATCTTGGAAAGTGAAACAACTTACCATGTTCACTTCTTGTTGTGCAAGAGCGTCAAAGGCTTGGATGAGTTCATCAAATGGAATAGCATCCATTACATCATCCCTAAGACTCGTCTCTTTAATAATCTTTTCTACTTCATCAGAAAATGAAGGACCTAGCTCTTCCAAGGGTTCCTTTACTTCTTCACCTTCTGAATCAAAGAACAAAGTGTCATAAAAAACCTGGAAAGGAAAATGATTCACCTCATTCTCTTCATCTTGTGCAGGAGAGATAGGATCTTGGAGAGCTTCATGAGACGTAGGAGCGAATACCAGTGTTTCATCCTCATAACTCCTTTAGTCAAGTTGTTACTGCATTCTACTGAATCATGGGAAAAATCTTGCTCCTTTTCAATAGGTTGACAACCTTCTTCATAAATCTCTCCTTCTATATCAGAGGGTACTTGGTATTGAGTATGGTACACATCCTTGAGATCTTCCACAATATTAGTGGTGAATCCTTCGTCCTCTAGGGCTATTGCGAGATTTTGAAGGGCATCTTCATATATTTGGCATTGTGGTTTCACAAACTCAATAAACCCACTGATGAGGTCTACGAAAGATGATATACACTTATCTTTGAAACAATCCTTAATCCAACCTTGTAAAAAGGACGGCATGGAAAGTGTGAACAATTTTACCAGAACATCCTCCCCTTCAAATTCTATATCACTTATATACTTCAAGAATTCTACAATGTGAGTAATTGGGAGGCCTCCAAATCTTGGAAAGTTGTTTAACCATTTCATATCAAGATAATGTGGGTATCCTTGAAAAATTTCAAAATCAATAGTCAGATACAATTGTTCCCAAGGCACCATGATCCCATATCTTGGAAATATTACAAAGTTGAGAGTAAGGTGGCACCTTGGAAAAGGTCAGTAGATTTGCGATATATCCTCTTAAGGATTATCAAGGGAGTTAGGGAATCACCCTCAGTGGAGTCGTCAGGTAAGCTTCATAATATGAAGGATTTTAGGGAAAGGCTTACCAAAAAAGTGTCGTTGAGGAATATTGACTCAGTGTTCCTCGACAGCGACATGAAAAATGTTATCGCACAATCTATACTTGCCCAAAGCCTAAAGGCAAGTAGGCCTAGATTGACGTAACACAGAGGTAGTCCTATCACTGTCACCCCAATAGGATAC
This sequence comes from Picea sitchensis, assembly GCA_010110895.2. NCBI lineage: Eukaryota > Viridiplantae > Streptophyta > Pinopsida > Pinales > Pinaceae > Picea > Picea sitchensis. Next base: position 976 of record SNQJ01S0263889.1, on the reverse strand, counting down.
TTATTTCTCTTTAGGAGGAGACAAAACTCACTTCAAGGGAGATGTCCTAAGACCTAGTTGGTTGATGAAGGGTAAAAAGATAAGGTAAAACCCACCCCTCTCTCTAGGTCACGCAAGGAAAGAAATCACTTGGTAAAGTTCAAAGGGGAAAAAGGAAATGGAAATGAATGGTACCTTCCATTTACCAATGAAACAACAAACGTTAACAATAACCAATGTTTCAAATTAGTGACTTCAAGATAGAAATATGTGCTACTAAAGACAAGCAAAGATAAAATTATAGCAGAAATAATGTATCTGGAAATTACAAGTTATGATGACAAGAATGATATAAAGACTTTGCAATTTGATAATACTTTGTCACTTACAATTTCAAGATGAAATTTTAAAACAACAAACGTTAACAATAACCAATGATATCAATGTTTCAAATTTCTGGGTTAGTTTTAGAGGTTAGTATGTTGATTAGAGCTGCTAAATAAAGGTTGTAGCAACAATTATAGCAACAACAATATGGTTGTTAGTGTTAGTGAGAGTTTCAAGAAAATAGTTTGAAAGTTTGTTTGATCTCATTCATCCACAAGAGTGTAGAAATTAGTGCCTTTTAGGGGCTTATGGAGTCAATAATAGTAACAATATCACTTGGGAAATAAAATAATGATAATGCTTAGCTAAGGGAAGAAGTAAATGCAAGAGGTGTTGGAACTTCAAGGCCTCAAGCATTTGACCCTTTAAGGGAGGTTTTTCTAGAGAGTAGGAACTTCTAGGCCATATCGTACTTTCCATAGATTTTTTGAAAGACAATTTAATTGGTGACTAGAAAGAAATTACTAGAGAACTAACACTTTAGGGATCTAATAATCACTCCCAAGAAAATGTATCATTGGCAAGATCAAGCTAGTAGAAGAGTTATAGGGAGAAAGAAGCATTTGTTGTTTCTCCCTAGGGTTTGAACAAGCAATTTCATAATCTTAGA
>SNQJ01S0263887.1:0-12070 GCA_010110895.2 Picea sitchensis | reverse complement strand
TGGGATACACACAATGATCAACTTCACTTCTTGAAAATGAAGTCCCAACATATAAGTATTAAACTTTTGATATCACATTGTTGGAGTAGGACATTTTGGGTAAGTTTTGGGAGTCGCATAGGAGCAAACTGCACGACAAGTCAACAAAGGAGCAACGCACACGAAAGACAGTTAGTGCATATTCAAGATCCATTGCATGGAAGGCAAAAGTTGGTTAGTAGTATTTAGACCATTTGGTCCATTTTGTAATGGGCTGAGCCCTAATATCAATGTATAAACACATATGGGTTTTGGGTAGAAAGTAAGAATTAAGTTGTTGGTGTGAGTGAAATCATAGAGTGAGAGTATGAGTGAATGGTATGAGTAGAGTTTGGGAGTATGATTGTAGAATGAGATAAGTATCTTATTTGAGCGTAGTGCGCACCAGTTGTAAGGATTGAACCTAAATGAATAATATAAGAAACCAATTGTTGTGGACGTAGCCCAGTTAGGGTGAACCACTAATCCGGACGGATTTCCACACATGGAAGGACATTACTGTGTTCACCAAGTTGATTTGCAGAGTGGTGATGTTATATGTTGAGTTTTATATTTCTCATACATTTTATTAATGCTTTGTGAGGAAAGGGTCTGATGCATTCTTATGCTTTATGAGATGATCATGCATATTATTTATGCTTTCAGAGATTTTGAAAAACTCATACATTATTATTCATTATTGATGTAAAATGATTAATACTTGTGAGGGAAATTATACTCACATATTTATCATTAAATTATTAATTTGGAAATTGGTTTTTATGTGAGAAACCACCTTGCACCAATTTTCCGTTCTTCTCACTATTAGGTTGAGAGAATCAAGGACATGGATGAAGAGTCTTTGGGTGGTTTTGAGACTTTTCCATTTATGTACTTGAAGATAGTTTGAGATCCTACATCCATGGATCTTGTTTTTCCTCTTTTGTAATTAGATCCTATTATTGTGGACCTAGGAGTTAATGCTCTTTCTTAAGAGGGAGTGAGGAAAAACTATATAATGCCTTATGTGGGCCCTTTGTAAGGGGAGAGTAAGGAGGAGAGTAGTGGAGAGTTAATGAGGGGAGTTAGAAAGCCATAGTGCTACTACTTCTAAGTTTTGAGAGACTTATTCATGTAAGGTATTATCCTTCTTGATGTATGGAGAGGTATGAGTGTGAGAAGTATTCTTGAATCTTCACTGAAGGAGAAGAAATCTCTTATGTAATCACTTATGAGAAGGTCCCAACATCTTTTGAAGAAGGAATGAAAGCGATCCGTATTCCAATTGAAGTGGATCCAGAGACGTAGCCCAGGAGGGGTGAACTCTGTTACCAATATTGGTTGTCTCTCTCTCTCTCTTGTCTTTTCATGTGCTTTATTCCATTTTGAGTTCATGTGTGTTATGTATTATTGTTTACAAGCATGGTTAATCATGGATTCATATGCCCTTTAATCCTTATGCAAATACTTCGTCAGAAAATGATTCTTAATTGAAAACTTGCATAAAGTACTCGCCCGTTTTCAGATCATGTGGTATCAGAGCAGAGGTTGTCTGCTTTGCAGGATGGGAAAAGGAGCGAAGAAAGAAGAAATATTTCAAGAATTAGAAGAGATAAATCACAACATTCAATATGAAAACGCAGAGTTGAGGAGGCTTTTGCATATTGCAGAAGAAGAGAAGCAAGAGATTCAAGAGAGGTCTCAACTTCATGGATAATTCCTCAACGATATTATTGAAGAATTGCAACTCGAATTGCAAGCCAAAGATGATCTCTTGGCTAAGTTGCATCATGGTAAATGAATGAAGGACATAGATTTCTATCGTGGATGCACAAACTCAAACCATGGTATATGATGTTTCGTCATGTTCAATGTTTTCTCAGTATGAAAATAACGTGGGCATGAAGCTCCTTGCGAAGATGGGATACAGAGGAGGTGGACTTGGCATTCATGGCCAAGGAATCACTCAACCATTAGAGGTGGTACAAATACCACAATTCACAGGTTTGGGTTATGGAAAGGAGGAAGATGGAGAATGCTCAAAGTTTGCTGAAGCAAAAACCATCTCTTCACCATCAAATTCCACGAAAGGAATCAAACCAACTTGTCCTCACCAGAGCAAGAAACACTCAGGAAAGTATAAAGGACATTTCAATTCTTTTCTTACACATAAGAAAAATGATTATGGTCATAAGTCTTCTAACCATGATATAGCCAAAGATCACAAGAAGAAATTTTGGGTAGTGAAGACGAGCATGCTCACTGGAAGTGAGACAAGACATGAAGAACACCTTTCACGTCCTTGTGACAAGAAGATTATGTTAAAGGAGAAGCGAAGGAACTATTGCACTCATTGCGAGATCAGTGGCTATTGGGAGAAGAAGTACTGGAAGTTACATCCTGAAATTCGCCATAGACCAAGCAACAGACAGATTGCTAAAACACCCACCAAGAAGGAGGATACAAATATAATGGCGCATGTGATCAATGTTCCTGCTCCAATATCCGAATAAATGCGGTCGCAGAAGGAAGGCACCTTCAATTGGTTAGGTAAGCAGTGGTTATCATTTCTGCAAAATTGAAATATTTTTTTATTTAACATATTTTGCAGCAGAGAAAACACAACTGCAACTCGGATGCTGCCATGGCTCATCTCAATCAATCACTATGCATAGAGTTCAAAATATAGTTGGATTTCAATCTGGACGAGTTCTTATTGCTTGAGCATGTGCTTCTAAGAGTTGGTGTTATAGCCAAAGGTTCGATCTGCAAATTGATTAAAGAGATTATGTCATGAACAACGAGTACCCATTTTTCTGTTATTGTAATGGATGAGTCCTTAGCACTCCAAGTCATGATGAAGAGAAATTATTGATGCAATGTGAGCCTCATTCCATCATTTTTGATGAATCTGGGTAGTTTACACTATTCATTTTTATTACAGTGTAGAATCAAGTCAACATAACGGAATCACTGGCATCCACATCAAACAAATTCCCTGCACAAGAAATTTAGTTGTTGAAATAACCAACAAGAAGAGTTTGTGTTAGACATGTTGTTTATGGACATAGTGGCAATGTATAGCATGAAAAGCTTCAGATCTTCATCTATGCGTTAGTTGAAACAAATCGGTTTTGGATCTGTATACCATATTTGTCAATTGAAAACAAACGATCATTCCTCGCTCACTTTGTGATGATGCTGAAATACAGATTTACTTAGATGGCCCATTCCAGTCGCTGGACAAAGAAGAGATAGGCATCCTTCCATTATTCATGGCCATAGGATCTCTAAGATACGAGCTTATACTTCGACTAAGCAAGAGGAGGATTACTCTTTGTTTTCGATTTTTACATTGGTAATTATGTGGTTATTATTGTTGCCTTACACCATCCATTGAATGTCAGATCTGCGTGGAGTGATGGTCTAGAATAAAAAATATTATTTAACCATTGGGCCATGAGGGTAATTCGAGAGGTGACTGAATGGACATCCATGTGGAATTAATTCCTTTCTTGTCTAACTTATCTTGGAGTTGCTAACAAGATGTCCTAAGATACTATCTCCGAAAGGGAAGTGTGACAAAGTCGTAGGTGCACGGATCGAACCGAAATGACTGGGGAGGATACAGATGGTAGAAGAGAACCCCTGATGCGGGTACCTGAGGTGCTGTGAAGTGATCTCAAGGACATGAGTTCGGAGGGAAGATGAGTGGAATGCTTCTTGAAGGCTTCGACTAAATGATCTCTCTCTAATTCAGAAGTGCATGAGAAGAAATTGGATTATTCTGGCTACTGTACTCAAAAGGAGTGCAATTAAGAGTCTGGAGAACGTGTTGATACAGACCAATGGCCATGTCATGCTCATCATTTTATATTTGTGTGTGGGCAGTGGTGGATGACACATTTGGGTGCACATTTTATGAGCCAGAAATAGCAGTAGCTAAAATTTCGATCCATTGATCGATCTCGTTTTGTTTGGTGATGTTGTAGAATCCGCAAGACCCTCAATAAGATCGTGTTTCCTTTTTATTGTGTTATGAGGGGTATCTACCACCTTCATATGGGAAAAAAACGTCAAGCTCGAAGCAATCCCAGAGCAATTGTTTCCCAACGCATCGACAATGGAAACTGGCAAATCGTTGCACTAGATAATGTGGGATGATGCCAACATGAGAGGATTTGGAGGGATTTATCTCCCTATCTAGAAAACTGAGCAATAATCCCCCTCAACATATGATAAGAAAATTCTTCCAACACACCACCATGTTACGACTAGTTCAGAGCATGAACTAGTATTATGGGCTTTCATATCGGCGTCAAAACATAGGAAATTGCGCCAAATCTACATTTGGAACTGCTAGCCCATGTTTTCAGTCAACAGATTATGGCCAACATCGATGGGAAGAATCGACATGGAAATAATCATCTGGAGGCCAGCTACATATTGGTTCTGGTGAATCCACAAGCCGAGGTGAAGTTGATACAATGCAATGACCGCCATTCTGTTGTGCAAAGACACATTGTTTCCATTGTTGCAGGGATTCAAATTTTACATGGCCTCCTCCATTTCCATTTCCGAAGAAGAAGAAAATGCATTTTATATTTCTAGATCCCCTCACGACCTACTTTTGGATGGTGTTCAACATTATATTGTCTTCATTTGGGAAGGATCAAGGGTATCATATTTGCAGGTTTGGCGGTCGGTCATTGAAAGGATCGATGTCTACCCAATCCAATGGTGCTTGCATTGAAAAGCAACTTATTATCTCCACAATATTGATGACTATTGGAATTTTTGTTTGGAGGGATAAAGAGGGGAAGAGACACAACCCCAATCCTCTCCAAGATTCTTCACATAATGGTGACAATGGAAAAACTGCCATTGTGGGCGACATGACCAATTGGAGGCAACAATATGACATTTTATTTGTATTCGCCTCACAAAATGAGTTCATGCTTGACGTATGATTTTTCATTGGTCTTCTGCCTACCTCTCCCTCACATACAATCGGGCTTGATAGGACCAAGAGTTGTCGTTGTTCCAAGCCTCTCCACCAGACATGTCCAACACCAAAAAGTGGAGATCAGATGGGGTTCTTTGTTGGAGCGCCGACCACGGGAGTTTATGCCAGGGAGACAAAGCTTGGGTCTGTTGCAGAGCACCGAGAGTTTCCCATGGAACCAAGGGCCGAGAACCACCGAAGGCGCAAAACCTTGGTCCTGTGTCACATGGATCTAGTGCTTGATGGAATTAAAAACTCATGGTATTTTAGCAATTTTTTGGTGTGCCTTTTTAGGTGGATTTTTATATTATAGTTTTGTGCTATATACTATTAAGGCCTATTGTTGCTAAAAACCAAGTGCTCATACCTAATGACCATCAAAGGAATATTGGGCATGATGCACATTTATGTAAAAGGGGGTTTGAAAGCCATATATGTTTCCCTTTTTTGTGCATCATTTAGGCATATAAAAATTGCCTTCAAATTTGATGTAATTACCATGGGAGGGCCATAGTGCATTCTTTTGTGCATCATTTGGAACATAAAAATTGCCTTCAAATTTGATGTAATTTCCATGGAAGGGACATAGTGCATTTTTTTGGCATCATATTTGGCATGAGAATTTCCTTTGAATTTTGATATATTGGCCATGTAAAGGTATTGATGTAAGCATGAAATCATCATGTAAAAGGGTTATGAAGCATTGTAATGTATGTTTAGCCACTCTTGAGTGAGGAGAGTGAGAGGTGTTATTGTTGCACCTTAAGCCTTCATTGGCTTCTTTGTAATCATGATGTAAACAATTGATTGAGGCAATTTTCCTACGCCATTTTGGCGATTCATTGTAAACTTGAACAAGAGTGTAGTTATAAACTCTTGGCAAGTAAGGTATACCAAAGATTGTGGTACATGTATCATCTGCTACAGGTTGCACGATTATGTAGGTGGGCTTCGACATTTAAGCTCCGAAGAACAAAGGTGAAGGAGACAAGGGATGTGCCTTTCCAAACATTTGCTTTGCAGCGGTTGCAAGTGTTGACTTGCATTATGACTCCAAAGTACGCGTGTGAAGGAGTCTTGAAAGAATACAAATTTTAAGGAAATTTCCATACATATAAAGTTGATACTTTTGGAGACCAAAAGGTTCTTTGTGGGGAGGCGTGATCCGGACGGATTTCCACACATGGAAGGAATTTACTGTGTTCACCAATTTTATTTGCATAGTGGTGAAGTTATAAGTTGAGTTTTATATTTCTCATGCATTTTATTAATGCTTTGTGAGGAAAGGGTCTCATGCATTCTTATGCTTTATGAGATGCTCATGCATATTATTTATGCTTTATGAGCTTTTGAAAAACTCATACATTATTATTCATTATTGATGTAAAATGATTAATACTTGTGAGGGAAATTAGACTCACGTATTTATCATTAAATTATTAATTTGGAAATTGGTTTTTATGTGAAAAACCACCTCACACCAATTTGTCATTCTTCTCACTATTAGTTTGAGAGAATCACGGACATGGATGAAGAGTCTTTGGGTGGTTTTGAGACTTTTCCCTTTATGTACTTGAATATAGTTTGAGATCCTACATTCATGGATATTGTTTTTCCTCTTTTGTAATTAGATCCTATTATTGTGGATCTGGGAGTTAATGCTCTTTCTTAAGATGGAGTGAGGAAAAACTATATAATGCCTTATGTGAGCCCTTTGTAAGGGGAGAGTAAGGAGGAGAGTAATGGAGAGTGAATGAGGGAAGTTAGAAATCCATAGTGCTACTACTCCTAAGTTTTGAGAGACTTATTCATGTAAAGTATTATCCTTCTTATGTATGGAGAGGTATGAGTGTGAGTAGTCTTCTTGAATATTCACTGAAGGAGAAGACATATCGTATGTAATCACTTATGATAAGGTCCCAACATCTTTTGAAGAAGGAATGAAAGAAATCTATATTACAATTGAAGCGGATCCAAAGACGTATACCAAGAGGGGTGAACTTCATTACCAATATTGGTTGTCTCTCTCTCTTGTCTTTTCATGAGCTTTATTCCATTTTGAGTTCATGTGTGTTATGCATTATTGTTTACAAGAATGGTTAATCATGGATTCATATGCCCTTTAATCCTTATGCAAATACTTCGTCAAAAAAATATTCTTAATTGAAAACTTGCATAAAGTACTCGCTCATTTTCAGATGAACCACGTTAAATTCTCGTGTTATGATGTGTGTGTTATTATGATGTGTTGGTTTGCTATGTTTGGTTTGCACATGTAATAGATTATTATGATTTGATATGAATATGTATTTGATGGTTCTACACACATGGTGAATGGTTGAATAAGATAAATGTGTCATATGTTATGATGTTGTTATGATTTCGTGCACATGGTATATTGCATGTTGAATGAATGGTAAGTAAGAATGAATGTTAGAATGATCTCCATTCCCTTCATGATTGTGGAAGCCTGGTTCCTGCAGTCCCCATAGGTACCTTGGGTGAGACTTCACCTGCATGTGGGTGATTCTGAAAGGGCTGGTATCTTGGGATTTGTTGGTGAATTAATGTTGAACCCCAGGTTTGTCCACTACACACCAATAAATGGTTTCGTTGTAGGGATTGGGATCTGTGATTGAGGGGGATGTGGAGACCTACTAAGGAGGATATTGGACAATGGTTGGAGACACATGAGATCGATTTTTTCATAGATCAGAATAAGAATCCATGGATCGGCACAAAGAAATGGCTACAAAGGTATGTGTTTACAGATTTGCATGGAATTTCCTTTGTTGATTTTTGGAATATTTTAGTAGAGTGGATCTAGAGATTAATTGAACAGATGGAAAGGTTTTGTACTTATATTTTGAGAAATTGGACTCCTGATTTAATTAGGAAAATCAATTCCATAAGAAATCAGGTATCATGCACAATATATTACGAGTTGGAAAGTGTGTTGGGAGGTTAATTTACTGAATTTTCCATAGATTGTACTCAGTCATATAGTGTTGTTGAAAGGAAATTATTTAATGGATCGCGTGGAAGATACCTAAAGTCACTATCTACTTGGATTAAGATATTATTTTTTGATAAGGGAGTTATGAAAATGTTATCTGATTGTTAAGCACCTTCATGCACATAGGGAGACTGGGGGCTGACCAGAGGATGGTCTGAGCATAAAGAGGGATGAAGAGAAGGAATGAAGAACAAATGGGATGAGGATTCCAAGAGAAGAAGAGTGTGTGACAAACAAATATATTGGAGTATTGCGCAGTGGTAAGAGATTCAAACCAGATATGAAGAGGATTGTGGCTGAGAGAGAGGGGAATCACAATGAAAACGAGGAAATAGACACTAGTGTGATACTCAGGATCAAAGGAAGTCTTCACACAAAAAAAATATATCCACCAACTTAGTCTATTAAAAGAAGATATCACTCAGATCAAATTCCGCGTCAAACCCATGACCCTGTGTGCATCGCCAAGAACTAAGGTAAGATCAGAATATTTGTCAATTATAGTTATTGAATGAAGTAAAGGTAGTAGTAAAAGTAGTGGAAGTAGTACGTCGAGTCAGAATTAGTTAGTGTTATCATGAAAGAATACTATGCAGAACATGATGCCAGTAGTAGATCCCACTTTAAGAATGTTTGTCTTCCATGGAGCGGGGACAAAGGATCTAGAAAAACATTTGTTCATTTGTGAGACAATATGGAATGTGAAGCATGTCCAAGATGTTGATGCAAAGATTGTGTAATTGGAAATGACATTCAAAGATCGTGCATTATTATGGTACATGAAATATTGAACTACGACACTTATGGGACAAACTAGAACATTGACAGAGGTAAGACAAACTCTATTGAAAGAGTCCCAAAGACCTAAATCTAAGTCGCAGTGCATTACGGAGTTGAAGGAGATCAAGCAGATAGTAAATGAATCACTGTGGGACTATGATAAAAGATTTAATATACTAAAGGATCAGTTGACATTCCAAATTCCAGATGAACAACACAAAGAGTGGTTTATTGCAATATTGTTTCTGGATATACGTTGCTTGTTGAAGCAATAGAAGATCATGTCGCAGTCAAAAGTATTATAAATTTCTATGAAGTTAGAAGCATCCCCGGTAGGAGAAAATGGTGCAAGGATGGCTCAAGTGCAGTCGTAGTTAGCAACGTTGACTATTCAGTTGTGAGATCTTGTGAAAGGAAAAGAAAAACACGAGGAAGTTGGGTGTATCACGTGTAGAAAAAAAGGACATCATAAGAATGAATGTCCATTGTTTCAGTGGTATTTGAATATAGGTGCTTTGAATCCACTAGGTGTATGCTGCGATATTTTCAAAATGATGGGTCATCACCTTCATAATTTCCCATTGATGCAGAAGTATCAGAGTATTGCAAGAAATCTATTTTGTAAATTTCGCAAGTCTATCATACATGAAGAGAAGGATTTTCATGCATTTGATTTGATGAGAGAGTGCATTATAGATGCATACAGAGTCCAGGGAGAAGAATTTGAAGGAGGAGTGTCGCAGTATAATACTCAAAGAGGTTGTAATAAAGCAAGAAGAGGAGGGTTCAGAGGTCGTGGAAGAAGATGATTTGGCATAGGTAGAGAACCTATTATATGTTATAACTATAATCAGTTGGACCTAAGATAGAAAATCCTTGCACGACATGCACATATTGCAGACAACTAGACCATGCGACGGAGGATTGTCCACAGTTGATCATGAAATGGAAATAAAAGAGGAATTCAAATCTATAGATGATAGCAGCCAAAAAGCACAACAAACAACCTAAGATAGCAACAATTATGCGCAGAGGAACCAAAACTGAAGCTGATGCGACAGATCAAGGAAATAGGATCCACTAGTGGGTAAGGAAAGTAGTAGAGCCTCAATTGTTGTTTGACCCTAGAAAAGAGAAAGAGACATACATGCAAGCAAGAAAGGAAGTGATAGGATCAAAATGGATAGCATCAACGTCGACCACACCACATTTGTATGATAGACTGCTAATGTATGATATGCCACAAGTCTATGACCATTCAGAAAGGCAAGTTGACAAGGTAATCACTTTGAATAGTTTTCTAAAAAGTTGTTTGGAATTAATGAAAGATGAGTCTGCTTTGAATATGCTACATGGAATGATTGACCATTTCACCCAAGAGAAATGTATTCATGTCACACACCGAGTAGTTAACCAGGTGAACTGTAAGAAGAGAACAAATAGGGAGTTTTTACTCAATGCGCAGATAATAAACTATGACGTGGACAATATTATTTTGGATCTAGGTTCGGATGTGAAAGTCATCTTGAGGCTGACTAGGGAGATGATGGTATAGTTGAAGTTGATTTGGTCACCTATCCAACTGAGACTAGTGAACCATCATAACATTTTCCCAATTCGAAGGTCAACATGGGTAAGTGTTAGTATTGATGGAGTGTGGATCTTGGTCGATTTTGAAGTGATCGAAATAGTAGATGGAAGCACTCCTCACCCAACACTCCTTGTACTTGATTGGGCCTTTTACAACTAGACTATCATTGACCTAAAGAAGAGACAAATGATATTTGAAGTAGCAGACTTGAAGCTTACTTCTTCATTAGATCCTACTGAAGGAAGAATATATGTAGAACCAGTGAAAGGAAAAGAGCTCGACAACATGTATAACATGACTACACAGATGGAAAATTATGTGAATCCTACAATTGATGGTGTGCTTAGTTGGGGAAGTATTAGTTCATGCATGTCAGATTCAGAAGAAGCTTTGGAGAATTGGCAATAGAGATTGCACAAAGTGTCCACAAGGAAATGTGCTCGGATTACCCGTGCGTTGCGATGGATTGGGACCGAGGTATGTGATTCTCCAAGGTATGAAGGACTAAACGATGCATATTCTTTTATAAGAGAATTTGAATTTCAAATATCAGATCAACATAGATTATTAGTGTTATATGTCATGTCGAAAGTGACCCAGGTAATATGGTGGGTTGCACATGAGGATGGAATAAAATATTGGAAACAATGTAGAAGACTATTACAGGTCAGGTTCAAGACAAAAAATGAAGATACTATGCAAAAGTATACATGATTGAATTGCCTGACGGAGCATGTTACGCAGTGTATTGTAACATGGAATAAAGTACCCAGGAAAGAATGGACACATTTGTTTGTACACACCTTGGACACAATCCCGAAGAATTGGTACTTGGAACTAGAAGTGCACATAGAAACTGCATATTGGGAAGAATTAACGCTAAATTTCAAGGTAACTTTTAGTTTTGAATATGATGCTCCTTTCATTGACTCAACTTTGCAGGTCATGAACAACAATTTTTTTTCAGTAGAAGACTCGATAAAACTAGTACATGTATGTAGCACGCATAGATATTCTATGAAAATTGAAGAAGTTTTGCATTGTTATAATGTTGTTGAAGAAGACCAAGATGAAGACGAAGATCCCATAAATATACAAATACCCAAAATGGAAGGAGAGGGTGCAGTAGAAGGACCACAACTTGAATCAGATGTATATGCAAATCCATTGAGAACATGCAAAGTCATTAAGAACACACAAAGTAAATATTGGTACATAATATAAGACCAAATTTGTGAACATAGGAGACTATTAGAATGACAAGAGTGTGGAGAAGATAGTGGACTTATTGCACGAGTATTAGGGTTTGTTTCCGACTAATTTTTCAGAGATGAAAGGGATCACTAGGAAGTTGGGAGAGATGAATATTCCCTTGAAGCCAAATGCTAATCTAGTAAAGCAAAGACGATACAAATTGAACCCGATGTATAAGCAGAAGGTGAAAGTGGAGATAGATAGGATGTTGGAAGTGAGAATTATTGAACCTGTCACGAAATCAGAGTGGACCAGTTCAATGGTGGTTTAGGATAAGACGAAAAGAGGGATCAAAATTTGTATAGATATGAGGAAATTAAATGGTGCATGCTTACATGATCCCTTTCCTACACCATTTACAGTTGAAGTGTTGGAGAATGTAGGGGGAAAAGAAGCATATTCATTC
>SNQJ01S0263886.1:0-12070 GCA_010110895.2 Picea sitchensis | reverse complement strand
GATGTGATTGCCAATTTGATATCTTCGTTGCTTCTTAATTGAGAGCTTTGATTGTGCTTGAATGTATGTGCTTCACTGGCATTAATTGTGTACTTATCTTGTTGTGGATTCCATGTGTGTATAGTTGTAGAGTAAATCATAAGCATAGTGTCAAAACTCGACACAAAACACCATGAAAACATTCAAAGAATCATTCACCATCGTACACAATACAAGGTGTACCTAAGATCCCCTTATTCTATTTTGGGTGGATCTTGGAAAGAAAGAAAAAAAAAATTGATTTTATTGAGATATCTTCTTGGTAGCATAATGATGTATCCATACCAATTACAAGCCTTAAAACTTTTACCTATTCTTCCCTTATAACATATACAAGGTTCCCTTCTCCAAAATCATTTTACAAAATAATGATTCCAATCATTCCCACTCCTAATGATCGATTTCACATTGCAGATCACACAACAAATAAAAGTACGATCACGGTTTTGAAAGCTCAACGACAACGCTAACAAATCTCGTTGGCAAGTAGATCACAGGTTGTCCATGTACAAAAATACATCCCACACCTTAAAGCAATTGTGATTATACAAGTACAGATTTGGTGGTTGGAAAAACACAAATAGGATTTGTTTGTGGACTGAATTAAAAATTGAAACCCTCGCAGCATAAAATCAAAGATCTTAGATCGCGAGACTCGATTTGCCAATTTCCAATAGTTGTCATGTGTTTCATGCACCCAAGTATATACTTCATTTTCGAAATGCAATGTCCTCGTCTCTACCTCATCCACTCTTCTGTGTGAGGTCGCTTGCTCTCTCAGAGGACTCAAAATTCAGCTTTTGTTTTGGCTCCAACCACCTCTGAACCCCAAAAGTAGTCGAACAACATTCTGTACAAATCCTTATTTATCTCGCATAGCCTTCAAAGTGGTAGTCGTTTGTTCTTTTTCTCTAAACTGGACATAAACCTTTCCGACCATGTGATTTGAAAGGTTATCATAATTGTATATTTTCTCAGAATCATGGCAGCATAGACAATGCAAAATACAAACTCCTTGGGTTGCATTTCCTGGAAAAATCATTTTGTAATTCTGAGACTACCCTGATTAGTCAAACGTAAATAGCGACATGGACAGGTCAATCAACTATGATAAAATATTCGGTAACTGTGGGATCATTTCAGATCTTCAATGGAGAGGATCCTTATTTCTATGCTAGATCGTTGGACGGATTGTTGGACGAATAATTGGATCACTATTTTGGTGGAGATTAGATCTGATAGGAGGCAGAAATGCCTTGTTTTCCCCTCTGGAGATCAGATCTATGTCCCATTCTGGATATAGTGTATGCTAATCCTCGATCTAAATTAAAAAATTTCAAGGATGCATTTGATATTACTGTTCAATCCATGATTGATGAAGTTACGAAACTTAGATTGGATATATTAGAAGGGTGAGAGATAGAATATTATTCAAGATACAAGTCTATGTATGTTTGACACATCGACACAGAATTATTTGACAACAATTTAAATCAACTTCAAAACCAAAAAACTTAGATCATTTGTTGAGCAAATCGACCTCACCGTGAGCGCCTAGATCTCATGCTTCAGATTTGGATGGCTTGGTCATGAATTCACAACTCGTCTCGTCATGTTTTTAATGCCCAGAATAATTTGTTGGTGAGAATAGTGGATCAGATGCGCACTGCTCCTTGCTTGAAATATGTCACGCCCTCTCCCACTATCTTGACTTTCCTACAACCTCGTGGTTGTATATGCATATGTGCTTCAATCAGCATACATGCTTCTTATCCTTGAGCTTCATCATTGGATCTTTAATGGCATCCACAAATCACTATCATGGGATGATTACCAGGCCCCTTAAGATCAAATTTGCTCTGATACCAATTGAAGAAATTAAGCATAAGAATATTAGGAAAAGAAGATTGGCGAAAAAGGCCTCAAGCCATAATTCTCAACATTGTATTCATCTTAATGATATAAATATATAATATAATAATGAAACCACCTCAATTGTTCTCACATCGACACCTCATCGGGAGATAAGGTAGGAAGAGACAATATAGGAATCTAGAAACACACTTAGGATAACAACTATATCCTAGTATGTAAAATATACAAAGGTGGTATACTTAGACTTAATGATTGTATATGAGAAAGAGGCTAACACTTCAGAAGCCATAACCAATCCTCCTTCCTGTAGTCATTTGGTTTTAAATTAAATCCCAAGTATTTCAAGCCATCGCCAATCCTTTTTACCCCAAAAGGAAAATTATGCCTAAAGATATGTCGCTCTTCTTCACTCGGAATATTGGTGGATAGGGACTATTTTTCTTCATTTATTTGCATACATGTTGCTTTGGAAAGTAGACTTAGTATGTTTTTCAATGTATTGGCATCCCTTCTTGAACCCATACTGAAGATAAGTACATCGTCAATAAAAAGAAGATGAGTGATCTAAAGCATCTATGAAATTTTGATCTCAGAGAAATTGCCTTGTCTTGTTGCCTCCATAATTTCTCTATCGAGTCCTTCTGCAATTAAAATAAATAGCAATGGAGAAAGTGGGAATACCTGCCTTAACCCTCTTTCGAAATGAAAAAAAATGTGAATTTGATCCATTAATAATAACTGTGAAGGATATATTTGTGATGCAACTCATGACCCACCTAATAAAAGGAACTTCAAAGCCAATGTGTGTTAGTAATAACCGAATATAGAGCCAACTTACTATGTCATAATCTTTTAAAAGGTCAATTTTTAGCACAAGGCCCTTCATATTCCTAGATTTGATGTTGTTTAAACATTCTTTCTCTACTCCTATTGCTTCATGTATTTGCCTGCCTTCCAGAAATCCAAACTATTCACTCGAGATTCTTTCTGAGAGGATCCTCTTCACCCTTATGGCTATGATTTTTGAAACAATTTTGTAGATGCAGTTACATCAAGAGATTGGTCAAAACTCATCTAGAGAAATAGGGTTGTCAACTTTTGGTATCAAGGCTATGAAAGTGGAATTTATACCTGCAGGTAATCGCCCCGAGGATCTGGTGTCCTCTACCAAATTGAGAATATCATGTATGAGAATTTCATACAACCCCATAAAGAATTCAATAGTCCATCTATCAGTTCCTGGACTTTTATCTTTTTGGAAACTGTGTAGAACTTTTAATTCTTTTTCAGAAACTTCTTCCATCAAAATTCTTTTGTCTTTTTCATCAACAAATCTTGGAAAGATTTGGGCCATCCAACCACTTCTTCAATGGAAGCATGATTCTCAACTCTAAAGAGTTCCTGGAAATGGATTTTCCTTAGTCTGGTCATTCCCTCAAAGGAGTTCTCCAAATTTTCGTGTTGATCTCTCAGGTTCCAAATGGTGTTGGCACATCTCCTACCTTTTTCAAAGGCTTCAAAGAAATTTGTATTCTCATCCCCACTTTAGAGCCAAATAGCTCTGCTTTTTAGTCTCCAAGTTTCTTCTTTTTCCATGAGAATTGTGTTTCTCCTCTCTTCCAGACGAAGAAGTGCATCATTAGATTCAACGGTTAAGAAACCACCCCTTCCTCCTCGGAAATCCTTTGTAGGGTAGTCTCAGTATCTTTTAGCTCTTGATCTTCTCTTTGCCTTTTCTGGAAAGCCCAAATCTTAACTTTTTCCTTAATCCTTTTTAAATTATCAACAAAATGAAAAGCAGTTGATCAAGGGCTATATTGCAAGAAAGAGTCCCAGTTTTCCATAATAAGAGTGATGAAAGTTTCATCTTTCAGCTAGATCTTATTAAATTTAAAGGGGTTAGTCGGCTTTGGAGGGCCCTATCTGATTTCAAGGAAAATTAGAGAATTATAAAAAAATTCCCCACAATCGATCCATTGTTTCAGTATCATCTACTACTCCGTTAAAGAGTCCACTACCATAAAATGGTCCAATATTTTTACTACGCGGTCCACCCCCGCCCTGTTGTTCCTCCAATTGGGCTTTAGTCTGGTGGGTTTTACATCGATGAGTTTGCATTCAAACAGTTTTTGAGTGAAATACCCCACAAGGGAATCTTCTCTTGCATGAGGACCCCAAACTTTTGATTGGCCCAAGGAGAAATTTAAATCTCCTCCTAAAATGATCGGACTTTCCTTTAGGAAAGACTTATTAAGAAGATTATCCCAATACAAGATTATATTCTGATAAGGACCATAGATGTTGAGGATTTGAAACACTTCTCATAGTTTCGGCACTAAGATGGAAATACCTAGGCCTGACTCCATTCCCTAGTAATTTGAAATATTCACAATCTATGGATTCCACCCTAGAGCCAATCCTCCAGATCTACCTTTGACATCCAATGTTACAAACTCTCCAGGAGAGATTTTACTTCCTCTCCTTCCCCCAATGTCTCCTATAATAAAAATACATTAGGATGTTCAGAAATGACCACCCTTTTTAACGCTGGTCTTTTTAAGGGACCAGCCAGACCCCTACAATTGAAAGACATACACTTCATATTTGACCCTTCATCTAAGCCTGCACTACTCTAAGCGCATGTTCAATCGAATGGTGTTTACCTTATAAGAGGTCACTCTTGGATTTTGATTGAGATTTTGAAATTAGGGACTTCCTCCCTCGTCCTCCTCTATACAGTTACCTAATAACCTCCTTTCTCAATCCACCCGAGGAAGCCAATTTGTTTTGAGATCGGAGGAAATATCGGGAAGACAAGTTCTCTGAAGACGAAGAGGAGGAATCCTCTTCAATAATACAAAACCTCTTAGAGCTCGAGATTTCAGCCAAAGGTTCTCCAATAGCAAGGATATCTGAAGGTCTAGAAATATTTTGAAAGAGCCTTGTAGAGATGGACAAGTTTCTGAGAGCCTCCAACCACTCATTTCCTACTAAATTTAAATTATTTATTGAAACAGTAAAAGGAGGAGTAGGAGGAAAATATTTACTCGTGATCTGATCCTTCGAACTAATCAGCATTGGATTTACAACGCATAATCCAACGTCCAAATCTTCCACTCTGATTTCTTGATCTGGTGCTAGGTATTACCTCCCCTGTTGAGGGTCAATGTTTCCCTAATCTTCAGCCAATCTTGGCTCCGAGCTTGTCTAAACCACCTCTTCTATAGCCATTTTTTGCCTTCCTTCTTCTTCCCTGATAGTACCTTTTTCCATGTCAACTTTATGCACCCTGCCCCTGGTTCTCAGCGGAAGCTTGTAGTCCATAAGCAAGTGCCCATATTGGTGGCATCTTCGACATCTAAATGGTACATTTTTGTAATCCAACTTCTATGTATGGGAGTACAAGCCCCATTTCAGATCGACTTCTTCACCCAAACCTTATCTAACATTCAAACATACTAGTATCTTAGCTACTTTCCTTTGTTTTGTTTCCTCAAAGGTCATATTTGCTTCCAAAAACTCCCCTAAAAAGTTTCCAATGGATTTGAAGTGTTCCATTGTCTAGAACTGCATAGGAAAATCCGACAAGTGAATCCAAACTGGAATTTTATCCATTCTCTCTCTTCTCACATCGAATAGAGGGTTCCAAGGCTTCAGGAGTAGGGGAGAGTTTTTGACACTCCAGTGCTTTCCCAACACCCACTTTGCATGTTTTGGCTATAGAAAATTGAAGGCAAACCAGTTCCTTGTCAGTTCTTTAATATTTGGAACATAACCCAGGTGCTCCTTCCAAGAAAAATGTGCCCAATCAATCATCGTTTTTAGGTCAAATGATTGACCACTTGCTCTTCCTACAAGGATTTTATTTTCCATTTGAATTACTTGGTTGAAACCCACGTCTTCTCTAAGAACAAGTCTTCCTAAATTTCCTTTTGATTTTAAGCTTTTTCGCTTCCAACTCTGCCAAACACTCGGCTTCCGCTTTTGTCCATTTACTATTGTTCCTTTATTCTAACCCAGAGAAACTGAGACCCTAAAGGGTGGCCCATTATTCTAACTTTTCCCACTGCAACCACGGTGTTCTTTTGCATCTATGAAAGCCGAAATGAAACTTGAAGAGGATGTATTGAGAATGTTTTGCTTGGTCAAGGGCCAGTATGAAAATCCATCCAAAGTCCCTAAATCTGTTTCCACCTCTAGAACACCTAACTCCCCAACAAACCTACCCGAATTCCCAAAACCCTCATGTGCAGTAAAAGGTGGTGAAAGAATAAAATCATCTTCCGACGGAGCACTACAATCGACTACAAAATCATCTTGGGGTTTATAGGAGGGGGGGAACCCTTCTTTTGGAGGTAAAGGCCATGTTGGCCATGAACCCAGAAAAATGCTTGTTTCTACCATGGTACCAGTCTCGAGCTAAGAAGATGGAAAAGAAGGCAGAGAAGTGGAAATACCTGGGTAAGTGAAAACCTCCCCTTCCAAAATTGGAATCTGTTGAATCGTAACCCTTGTCTCTCCCAACCTGACAGTCTACCCCTCGCAACCTCCACCTGTCATTGCCCAGATTTCACTCCCTTCTAGGTGGTCAATGGAGTAATCCACGTGATCCTTCGTCTCCATGCTATCACCCATGTAGCCTGACACTTTCACTACTAAACTCTCCCGTCAAAAATTCCTTCACAGACTGTTCCCGCCTAACCGAACCCTAGATACAGACCAAACTCCATCTGGTCCCTCCCAATAGACTTGGAATTGATATAGAATACAATGGACCCATTTTCAGATTCCGACCCTTTTCTTAGAAAAATAGTTCTTTGCACACTAGGAGACAAACACGGGAAAATAATAGGTTTGGGGAATTATGAATTTACCCAAGTTCGAATTTGAGATATATAAATAATCATGAAAATTGCTAAATCTATCACATGTTAAATTTATTAACTCATAAGGATCAAACTTTGACAAAACGGTTTCAAAAATTTCACAATCATGGTCGATTAGGACTTTTTAATCAAAGGTTGATGGTTGACCAGGCCGACTACCTTTCTCCATCTATCCTTATTTTAAATAATAAGAATGTATTTGAAATAAATAAATGAGAACACTACCCGAACTTGTTTGTCGAAGGAGAATTTGATTGTTTTTGTTGGAATCTACTATACTTGTAACAATGTTTATTGTGTGCATTTACCTTCAAGTTTTATTGTTTTAGTTTTTTTAAATCCCTTAGATTACATCAATGTGGCACCTTTTTTGTTTGGCTTACATCATCGTGCTACTTGTCATCCATTCGTGCATTTTGAGGGCGAGCTAAAGTGGTTTCATATTACCACCATTGCGTACCGAAATGAATAAGATTATGACACGTTATCAATCGTTAATACAATGGTTTATAGTTTAGGCCTCCAACCCCTTTTTATCCAGAATGCACTGTCACCAGCCGAAATAAACTGAGACCATCGATCTTGGATCTATATTTTTGGTTCAATCGTGTATGTTGAATTTTCATTTCAAACCCTCTTTATTCTTTGTTGCATGTACAAAAATATGGCAAAGAGATGTAGTATACAAGGTATCTAACCTAAAGTAAGCAGTGAATGATAGGAAAAATTGAAGTGAATGGAACTCAAACATAACCATTGTAAACCATTTCATATTGAACAAACAACTACATGATCTAGATTCTCTATCTACATTAGCAACAAGGCTACATATCGAAGACATTGTGGGGTCAATACCTCCTTGAACGCATAGATGGGTTCGATCACTCTGTATAGGTATGTTCCTTTGTGCACTCTCCTTACTGGCAAGTAGGATCAATCCAATGCAAATGTCAATGGGTTGTTCCTCTACGCACTCTATGTACTGGCAAGGGGGGACAATCCAAAGCAAATATCAATGGGTTGATACTCTACACACTCTCCTTACTGACAGGTGGGGTAGATCAATGCAGTGGTCAATAGTTTTGGAGTGGGTTTATTTGGTTAGGGGTTTGGCGCCATAGTGTGTTTTTTGTGTTTGAATTTTGTTTATTTTATATTTATTTTATTTTTTGTTTATTTTTTATTTGTTATTTTTTTGTAATATAATTTATATTTAAATTCATAAATAATATGTGTTATATAGTTATATATAATCTCATTAACTCCCAACCCCCTATCCACTAAAGCCCCTAACCCCTCGATACCTAACTCCTAACCCCTAACCCTAAACCATGTCCACCAAAAAATATTTTATGTGTTAAACCTTGTAATGGCTTCCATATGACACTTTCAACTCAAAGATTACATTTAAGACATGGGTAGTGGTTTTCAAGCATGCACATGGTTCCTGTGGTGGATGAGGGTGGAGGGTTAGAAAGTTACCAAGGTTACTAGGTGGAGGGTTAAAAAGTTGGGGTAGATTATCAATATTCACTAATAGATAAAATTAATCAACACATGCTCAAAATGGGTTAGGAGGTCATATATTGGTGGGTTATGAGAGAAATCAAGGTCAATGACTTCTAACCAACCAATTATACATATAAGAATATGGCATAAAACTTAACAACACATAATTAACCCATATAATAAAATAGTTTAAAGAGAACAAATCATAGAAAATATATAATCACATACCCTTACCTACATTTCAACAATTCAATATCATTGATCTTCTTCTTCATCCAACTCCACATCTATATCATCTGATTCAGAATTAGCATTGAAAGGATTGGGCATAGAAACATCATCATCAATGTCATTTTCAATCATTTCATCGTCGATGTGATCATCAAAAACATTGCCATCTACATCTAGCTCAACTTCTTCATCTTCTTCGTCTAACACAACTACTTGGTCCTCTCCATCATCTTCTTCTTCATTATCATCTTCTTCCACTACATTATACTTTACAAACCTTCCTCTTGGATCATATCTAACAACATATGACCATCCCGCTTTACCTGAAACATCTGAGTAAAAGACCTTCTCACATTGGCTGGGAAGAACATAAATCATGGTACCTAGCTCAATCATCCTTGTATTAACCATGGTAAATCCATTAGCATGCTCAATAACAATTCTTTCAGGATCATGTTCATTCATCTGTAACATGTACCATTTGACATCGAACGAGACTAATTTAAAGTATTTAAAGTCACATTCAAGTATATCATTCAAATACCCATAGTATCTATTTTCATATACCTCTTGCTTCCTGTCACTTCTAGAAGAAACATTAGTGACCTGAAATATTGCAGTTATCCCGCAATCAAAGGTTTTATTCTTGTCATCCAACTTTTTGATGCAAAACTTATAGACATTGCACCACATAACCTTGTGGTGTTTCAACTATAATATGCCCAGCATGTAAAAATGCATTGTCAATTAATAAACATATTTAAACTTAGTAATTATTTTAAGAAAATAAAAAAGTAAAAAATGTGGGTGGATATGCTTGCATGTTTATCATTTAAACCATATGCTAAATCAATTTCCCTCTGTGTAATATTGGTATATTGATTACGATGAGCCTCTTTAACCAATGTAGCCACCCCTTGTATACATCATTCTAACGTTGTATGCATCATTCTATCCACACCTTCATACAATCAAAATTGTTTGTGAAGTATAAATGTAGTGCATCCCATTCTCATCCAACTATATGAAAAAATAACAATTCATCAATAATTAGATACCATGACAAAGATTAATAATTGATGGAAGAACAAAAATTAAATAGGTACATATGTCAATGATGTAGGGATTCAAAGTAAGAACATAAAGTTAAGGAAGCACAATGAATGGAAAGGCAGAAATAGTCTTAGGACATTTTGTTGTTACGGACAGCAAGGAAGCCTTTTAAGGCAGTTTTGTAAGAACGAAACATGTATATTCTATGAATATAAGAATCTTTTTTTCCATGAAAAAAAATAGGTACGATATAGATAAAAATGAATAAATAAAAGTATTGTAGATCTCTACGATCTAATTACCTTATTTCCTCATTCTACCTTTCCCCAATAGGACCTCCCATTCAAATTTGTTGATGGAGTTGATGTCCCAAATGAGCGGCACATCCATATATGTTGCTAATTTAGGAAGATAGTGACTAATGTATGCCAAGGATTGATATACCATATAGTCCTCCACCATCGAACTCTCAAGACGTGTTGTTTGTATAACAAAGGAATTCAATGATTTCAAATGCCTCTCCACCATCTACATTGACCTTGTGTGTACAAGTCCACACATTTCAATCTCCTCAACTTGGTGTATGAGGTAGTGTTATTATGCATTGAAAAATGTCAAAGGTAGGTACTTTTGCATTTCATACATTAGACGAGGAAGTTCTCTCCTCTAATACTCTATATCTTATTTATGAACTTCTTTAGATGAAAACCACCTACACATGATGCAAACAAATCACAAGTTTAAGTATATGCATTGCAAGTAAAACACATGTCAGCAAGTTCAACAACAAATATTTTGCATAGAAATCATTACTTACCTCATGTATTTGCCAAGATCATATATGACTTGTTTTATGTTGTTGTCAAATTCGTTTGGAAGAGATAGAGGTAGAAAATATTGTAACAAAAAAGTAAACAAAAAAATACCAAAAAAATGTATACCAATATAGAAATATAACAAAATAATTACCTTAATGAAGGTATGCCAGTCATGAGTTTTTACCCCACCAAATTCACCTTTCTTCGTTAAGATATTATTTATTTTGAAGCAAATCCCATGGGAAATTTAATTTTCCTAATGACCACATTTACAACATCGTTTGTTTCTCTGTAAATAACCATGGAAGACTATCTCGATGTCCATCAGTATTTGAATGAATCACATTTTTCATTGCATGATTGGCTTCTTGAATGTCACTATAAATTTTGACAATTTTTTCTTTGTCACTCCTTCCATCTAAGATTCTCCATAATGTTCATGTTACATTCTTCTCGATACACATTGTATCAAACAAATGAGATATTTATAGGTGCTCATAGTAGGGCAACCTACTGAATTGTATAGGGTATCTTTTCTTTCTTTATGGAATCCCATTAATGCCTTGACGACATTTATGAAAAATAAATGAGATTACAACAATAATTGTTAGATATAGTAAACAAAATTCAATACAATCTAAAATTGTAAAACATTAATACATATGATAGAGAGACTAATTGTTTACCTTAACGATTTCTATTATATTCCAACTTTCATAGGTGAGGTGTCATTCTTCGTGGTTTTATTCTAGTCTCTTCTTTCAAATTGAAAATATGTTTTTCTGTAGTTCAATACCTATGGTTCTTAGGAAGGAAGTGACTATACTCATCAAACACCTCCTTTCCTAAACTTCTTGAAAAATGATATTTCATCCTAGGACCACATACTAGACATGCAAATTTACCCTTTGTTTGAAGACCTACAACATATGGATTATTGTCAATATCAATTATATACCAAGGAATTATTTAAAAAACATGCATGATATTTTCAAAAAATGATACTATTAAAGTGCAGTAGTACATTACATACCACAAAAATGTGTTAGCCTTGGCGCATCATGAATTGTGTGTGTGTGTGTGTGTGTGTGTGTGTGTGTGTGTAAAAGAAATTATGCAACAAACAAGACAAATGAAACGTTATGTTAAAAAAATTATTGTAAACAAATACCTGGAACAATCATTGCCAACATTGTGTGCTCCCTCTTTATTGACATCCAAGGAGGAAGGTTATTGTTTATAACAAAAATAGTCCACACTAAGTAAATAGACTTGACCTCTCCAAATGGATTGACACCATCAACTGCCAATTAAAGCCTAATATTATGAGGTTCTTCTTTAAAAATTGGCCATCTTTCTTTGATGTTCTTAAATGCAGAACCATCTGCAGGAATTCGAAGAACACCATCTTCATGTATGTTATGTGAATGGTAATACATAAATTGTGCTATGTTTTGGCACCTGGACAGTCGTTGCAAACATGGAATTATGAGAATATGACGAAGAACCTTGCGATGCACGTGTTTTGTTACTTGATCGATTCGATATATATTGATTTGACATTGTGGGAATTTCATTTCCAATGCATATTGTCCATAATATATAATATGATCATTAGGACATGCATCAATAGCTTGATACTCCATTCCAATATCTTTC
>SNQJ01S0263884.1:0-12070 GCA_010110895.2 Picea sitchensis | reverse complement strand
ACCCTTGAAGAATTGATTTCACAAGCATAATCACATTACCAACAACAAAATTACACCATGAAGGAAAGTTAGCACTTGTTATATTCCCTTCTAGCACAAACATAAATGCATTACCAACAACAATATTGCACCATGAAGGAAAGTTGGTGCTTTCTATCTTTCCTTCTAACACATTGCCAACATCTACATTGAACCATAAAGGAAAATTTTCTTTCTAGCACGAGGACAACAACATTGGCCACATCAACATTGCACAATGAAGGAAAGTTAGCCAATGCTATTTTTCCTTCTAGCACCGGCACAAACATTTTTTCTATCACAAACACAATAGAATTTTCCACAACAACATTGAACAATGAAGGAATACTTGTAAATGCTATATTTTCTTCTAGCATTAGTAGAAGCACATTGAAAACAACAACACTGCACCATGAAGGAAAGCTAACGTCTTCTAGCTTTCCTTCTAACATATTCGCAATAAGAACATTGCAGTGAAGGAAATTTTTCTTTCTAGCATAAGCTCAACAACATTTCCCACACCAAATTTGCACAATGAAGGAAAAATAATGCATGCTAGATTTATTTCTATTATCAGTACAAGCACATTTCCAACAACAACACTGACATGTGAAGGAAATCTAGTTCCTACTATTCTTTCACAAGCATCAATGCATTTCCAACAATAACATTCCACTAATAAGGAAAAATAGTGGACGCTAGCCTTCCTTTTAGCACAAGAACAAGTGTATTTCCAATAAACACTATAAAGGAAACTAACACATGCCAGTTTTCATTCTAATACAACAACAAGTGCATTTCCAAGAAATACATTGCATCATGAACAAAAGCTAGTAGGTGCTAGTTTTCCTCTAGCATAAGCACAAATGGATTGCCAATAAAAACATTGCACTGTGAAGGAAAAAAAAATTGTAGCACAAGAACAACAACATTGCACTGTGAAAGAAGGATAGAACATGTTAGTTTTTCATCTAGCACCATCACAAGTGCATTTCCAACAACAACATTGCACCATGAAGGAAAGCTA
The DNA here is from genome assembly GCA_010110895.2 of Picea sitchensis. Taxonomy (NCBI): domain Eukaryota; kingdom Viridiplantae; phylum Streptophyta; class Pinopsida; order Pinales; family Pinaceae; genus Picea; species Picea sitchensis. Next base: position 11,025 of record SNQJ01S0263884.1, on the reverse strand, counting down.
GCATATGCTAGCTTTCCTTCTTGCAAAAGCACCAACACATTTCCAACAATAAATTCCACTGTGAAGGTAATCTAGCACACACTAGATTTCCTTCTAGCACAACCACAAGAGCATTGCCAACAACAACTGAAAGCTAGCACATGTTATCTTTCCTTCTAATACAAACACAAATGAAAACTAACACATGCTAACTTTCCTTCTAGTAAAAGCACAAGTGCATTGCCAAAAAATAAATTGCATCGTAAAGAAAAGACAACACATGTTATCTTTCCTTTGGCTTTCCTTATAACATAAGAACAAGCACATTGTCAACAACAATATTTCACCATGAAGGAAAGCAATCCCATGCTAGTTTTCCTTACAACACATTGAAAACAACATCGTTGCACTGAGGATGAAATCTTCCTTTCTAGCACAAAAACAACAACATTGCCCACAATAACTTTACACAATAAAGGAATACTTGTACATGCTAGTTTTCCTTCTAGCACAAGAAAAAGAGCATTTTTGAATGACATTGTTCCACTATGGAGGAAAGTTAGCATGTGCTAGCTTTCCCTCTTGCACAAGAACAAATGCATCTCGAGCAACATCATTCCACCATGGAAGAAAGATAGTGTGTGATAGTTTTCCTCCTTGTACAAGAACAATTTCATCTCGAACAACATCATTCCACCATGGGGGAAAATTAGCACGTGCTATATTTCCCTCTTTCACTAGAACAAACGCATCTCGAACATCGTTCCATTATGGGGGAAATATAGCACTTTCTATCTTTCCTTCTTGCACAAGCACAAGTGCTTCTCGAACAAAATCATTCCAGCATGTGATATATTTATGTCTTGCACAAGAAAAAGTACATCTTTAACAACATCATTCCAAGGTGGGGGAAAGATAGCACGGGATAGCTTTCCCTCTTGCATAAGTACAAGAACATATTGAAAAATATCATTCCACCCATAGGAAAGCTACGAACTAACTTTCCCTCTTGCACAAGTACAAGAACATCTCAAAAAATATCATTCCACCCATGGGAAAGCTATCGTGTACTAGTTTTTTCTCTTTCAAAAGAACAAACGCATATCAAATAACATCATTCCATCGGGGGGGGGAAATCTAGCGTGTGCTAGATTTCCTTCTTGCAAAATCACAAGAACATCTCGAAAAAAATCATTCCACCATGGAGGGAAGGTAGCACATGCTAGATTTCCCTCTTGTGGAAGCACAAGCATATCACAAATATCATTCCACCATGGGGGAAAGATAGCATATTCTATGTTTCCCCCTTGTAAAAGCACAAGTGCATCTCAAACAACATCATTCCAGTGTGGGGGAAAGCTAGTATGTGTTAGCTTTCCCTTTTTCACAAGCACAAATGCATCTCAAACAACAACATTCCATCATTGGGGAAATCTAGTGTGTTCTAGATTTTTGTCTTGCACAAGCACAAAAGCATCTCGAATGAAATCATTCCACTACGGTGTAAAGATAGTGCGTTCTATCTTTTCGTCTTGCACAATAACATCTTGAACATCATCCCATAGTGGAGGAAATCTAGTGCATGCTAGCTTTCCCTCTTAGACAAGAAAAAGTGCATATTGAATAACATCATTCCACCATGAAGTAAAGATAGTGTGTGTGATGATGCATGCTACCCCTCAACCCACAGGTTGGAAGGTCCATGTCAACAGGATCTTTCCTTTACCACTGGCCCGAAGAGCTCTCAACAACCGCTCTTCTATTTACCTTTCGGGAAATCTGCACCCACAACAAATCCTCGTCGGATCCTCCCTTTGCACTTAGGAGATCGGACTTCGCGATATCGCGAGTCCTGTGGGTGAGCACCTGCTCACTATGATCCCGAATCCCGAACTCCAAAACTCCGACTTGTCGGATTTCATGAGTTCGCGAGTTGCGGTAACATACAACTCTACCCACGAACCCCGAAATCCCGATATTATATTCACTGAAATCTCGAGATATCAGAATCTGACACATTTCTCATTGTTGGCCCCACAACTAGCCTTCTCGCCTTCTCGAGACTTCAACTTGATTTGACTTCTACGTTGATAGTGTACCACCTATCCACCTCGCTGACCTCTGTGGTCCCACACAATCCTATCAATCCTTCACGGCTTCGCGCTTCGTGATTTCGTGAATTTTGATACAAAGTTTTCGACCCTTCCACTCACGAAATACCGATAGGAGATTTCACAAGTGATCCAATGGCTCCGGGATGACTTGGATCGATGGCTCTGTCTCTCCTGACCTTGCCCCTTTTGGAATACTCACGGTAACTCCCCTGCTCCTTCGTGAGATCTGATGACTCACGGGAATTCGCGAACTCTCCACAGATAATTTTGATCATCCGTCTCTTTCCTTGAGAACTCATCCTCCTGTGGTCCGACGTCGCTACACCTTCCTTCAACTTTCAAGGTGCTTTTCCTTGTGCCTTCCTTCGACTCCTTCAAAGGTCCAAACAATTCTGAGCTTTTTCCAACTCTGAGCCTTTTAGAAAACTCCTTCCTTCACTCCTTGCGGCAGACTTTCAAACACCTTCAAGTGTTGAACTTCTTCAACTTTGCGCACACCTGCAACAGTAGTTCTTCAACGAATTCTCAGATTCACAACTCTGAGACCTTACTCGTCCTGCGCACTCCTTGCACAGCTCCTATGCCTAACTGTACTTCTATGGGAATGCGAACAAAACCTATCTAGTCTGAGATTTCAGAGACAAACCTTTGAACCCTTTGTCAACGCACTCCTTTCGGGCAATTCAACTGCACTCCTTGCAGGAATTCTTGCTCAGATAGAGAAACAATTGAAACTCATTCATTTTCCCTTACTCTCTCTCAGATTTCAAACATTCAACAAGAAATCATTCATACATAGCATAAAAGCAATTGCATGACAGAAACAGAAAAACATTTATGAGCATAACATTCAAAGATGCATACACAAAGAATATATGAACACCATGAGTCTGAATCACAACTTTCTTGTATTAATTCAGAAGTTCTATACACAGAGTTTGGCTACGCCGCTCTCTGCTTCTCCTCTATTCTCTTCATAATATTGATAATAATGTTACAATACACAATGAGGTTGTCTATATCCCATTTCCCTCTTGCTCTCTAAAACTGTCTAATCTAACATTCAATTCTATCTACTTTCGTTAACTACTATAAATGCCTTCTAGCTACTAAGGACGAGAGAGGATCGCTCAAGGTCCGTTTACATTTTACAAGTGCACTCCTTATTAATTATCTCATTTAAGGTTGGCACATTTACTTCAAGACAATTTCAAAATTTGCATTGGGCACTTGTCCAGTTGTCCATTGTCTTCACGCTGGCTCGCTTGAGATGCTCCTGCATCATACTCCCTTACTTGAAAATTTTCATGGGCTCCTATCCATAAGCTTGTGCACAATCTTTCCATTCTTCTAGATCTCTTCTTCGCTCTCCCAGCTGGCATATTCAATTGGATGGCCCTTCCACTTGACCAAATACTCAAAGTATTACTTTCGCCTGGTCTTCTTGCTCACCCTTTTGTCCAGTATGCACTCCATTTGTGGCTTTTCTTCCAATGGCATCTGCTTTGTCCACTGGATCACTGGTTGTTCATTTCCTATCCCTGTTTCCTCAGTTTTATATGGGTACAAATCTAAGATATTGAATATCAAAGAAATTCTGATCCCATCGGGTAATTCAATCTTGTAAGCATTTGCCCCAAATTTCTTTAAGACCTTACATGGTCCGATTTTCTTCATATTCAGCTTATTATATGTTCCTCTCAGGAACCTTTCCTTACTCAAATGTGCCAGAATCAAGTCACCAACGTCAAATTGAAGTTGTCTCATGTGTTGATCTACTCTTCTCTTATACTCCTGGTTCGAACTTTGTAATCGATCCTTCACCTGGATGTGAAGTTCCTTCATCACCTATGCGAAATATTCTACATTAGCGTTCCTAATCGTAATTTGTTCTGAATCTCTCAACTCATAAATTCCTCTCGGCTGCATGCCATAGACAACCTGAAATGGACTCTTCCCTGTGCTTCTGTTAACTGAGTCATTATAAGAAAATTATGCATGTGGTAATATGTTGTCCTACTGGCTGTGGTGTTCTTTCACCATGCTTCTCAGCAAGTCTCCCAGACTTCTATTCACCACTTCTTTCTATCCATTCGTGTGAGGATGATAAGCCAAAATAAACGACAAGTTAGTCCCAGATTCTTCCATAAGTTCCTCCAAAAGTGCCCTATGAACTTGGTGTCTCGATCCGAAACTATGATTCTTGGTAAGCCATGAAGTTGAATGACTTCTTTGAAGAACAGATTCACAATGTGAGTTGCATCACTGGTTTTGTGACATGGAATGAAGTGTGCCATCTTGGAAAATCTATCCACCACCACAAAGATTGAGTCAAAACCTCTTTGTGTTCTTGGCAACCCCAATATGAAATCCATGCTGATTGCATCCCACAGCCTCTTAGGTATGGAAAATGGTTGATAAAACCCTGCATTATGTTTCCTTCCCTTTGAATGCTGACAAATTCTGCATCTGTACATGAATCTCTTGACGTCTGCTTGCATTCCCAGCCAAAAAAATGACTCATTCAACTTTGTGAATGTCTTGTCGTGACCAAAGTGCTCTGCCAATCCTCCACTGTGTTTCTCTTTCAGCGGGTTCTCCCTCATGGAGCATTTTGGAATACAAAGTTGATTACCTTGAAATAGTAATCCTTCCTGGATCATGTATTCTACCCATTGGCTTCTATCCCCGAGAATTGGATTCTCAGTTTCTTCATACACATCCTTAAAATCTGGATCATCCCTATACATGTCCCTGAGCTCATCAAAACCCAATGTTTTGACTCTGAACTCCTGCAAGAGAAAACACTTCCTTCTCAAAGAATTAGCAACGTTGTTAGTAGTACCAGAAATATGTTTAATCACAAAAGTGAAATTTTTTATATACTCAACCCATTTTACATGTCTCTGATTCAGCTTCTCCTATTGAGTCACAAACTGCAATGCATGATTGTCACTGTATAAGACAAACTCCTTCAGGATCAAGTAATGCCTCCATTTTTTCAATGCCTTTATGATAGCATAGAATTCATTATCATATGTGGAGTACTTCACTTTTGCTTCATTCAACTTCTCGTTGAAGTATGCTATTGGCCTGTCATCTTGACTCAAGACTGCCCCTATTGCAAATCCACTTGCATCGCATTTCACTTGAAATGTATTTTGAAAATATGGCAACACCAGAATCGGTTGTTCCATGATCTTCCTCTTCAACAGATTAAAACTCTTTTCAACTTCTTTTGTCCAGTGAAAAGACTTATGTCTCTTCTTCACTGTGTCCATCATCAGTGCACTAATTCCACTGAAATTTCTGATGAACTTTCGTTAGAAACTATCCAATCCGTGAAAACTTCTCACCTCAAATATGTTCTCCGGTGATGGCCAATTCTTGATTACCTCCACCTTATCTGGATCCATCCTCAACTCATCGATAGAAATAACAAATCCCAAATAAATGATCTTTATCTTCATGAATGAGGATTTCTTCATATTTATCAACAAATTCTCCTGTTGTAGCCTCTGCATGACTATAGTCAAATGTTTCAGATGCTCGGCCACTGTTTTACTGAAAATAAGTATGTCATCTAGATACACAATGAATTTTTTTTTGATGAACTCCCTCAGGACTTTGTTCATCAGCCTCATAAAAGTACTTGGTGCATTTGTTAAGCCAAATGGCATAACAAGCCATTCATAAAACTTTTTGTTGGTTTTGAAGGCTGTCTTCCACTTGTCACCTTCTCTCATGTGGATTTGATGATAACCTCTTTTCAAATCAATCTTTGAAAAGAATTTTGCTCCACTCAAGCAATCCATCAAATCATCCATCCTTGGTAATGGAAATCTGTACCTGATGGTTATCTTGTTGATCACCCTAGAGTCAGTACACATCCTCCAGCCTCCGTCTTTCTTTGGCCTGAGTACTGTTGGAACAACATATGGAATCAAGATTTCCCTATCCAATCCTTTGTCCAACAAATCTTGGACTTGTCTTTTAACCTATTCATTCTCTTGCGGTGTCAATCTGTACACGGCTTTATTTGGAAAACTGGCTCCTGGTATGAGATCAATATGATGACTCACACTTCTAATCGGTGGTAAAGAACGAGGTAATTCGTCCACTACTATGTCAGTGAACTCTTCCAATAGTTCTTGAACTTCTTCTGGTAAATCATCGACTCTTGTGTTGGTCAAAACAATCTTTGGTTTCCTGACCACAATGAACTGTGGATCTTCCTTCTTCTTGACCTCGGTAAGAAGTTCCTTCCCACTCATGAGAAGTACAGTGTTTCTTACTTCCGATTTCACCTCCTTATCTTTGATTGGAAGCAACATGTGAGTTCCCCCATTCTTCTCCAGGATGTATGTGTTCATTCTCCCATCATGAATCACATTCATGTCATATTTCCACAGTCTACCCAACAATAGATGACAAACATCCATGGGAATGACATCAAACAATATCTTATCATTATATCCTCCTATCTTGAATTCAACTAAACATTGTTTAGTGACAGTTACCTGATGTCCTTTTTGTAGCCACAAAACTCTGTATGCGCTTGGATGATCAATCGTCTCCAGCTCTATATTTTCTACCATATCCATAGAAACAAGGTTATATGTGCTACCACTGTCCACAATGACCTTGCATACCCTGTCCTTGGTCTTGCAAGTAGTCCGAAAAAGTTTGTTTATTTGGACTGAACTCTCCACCTCCTTCTCTAGTGTCAAAAGAGATTTTCGCATCATCATCGATCTTCCGCCTTCAGCATCTTTTGCCTCAACATTCCACCTCTGTGCTTTGGCGATGTGAGTTTCTCCCCCTTATTTATTTTTATCTGGACACTCATAAGACTTGTGCCCATTCTTTCCACATGTGAAGCATGTTATTACTCCACCTCTTCCTCTTCCTCTACCTCTAGTACGAGGAAAAGTATTATTATCAACATAATCTCCTCTCTATTCAGTATGTTTTCCTCTCTGTTCATCATATTTCCCTCTCTATGAGCTTCCACCTCTCTCAGATCGAGTCTAAGGTTTCTTCCAGTCCTCCTTTGGTTTTTGGTATTTATCCTGGGAAATTGATTTGCCTCTGGGCTGACTTCTACCTCGGCCTCTTTGACCCTTCTTTCGGCTTAGCTTCTCTTCATCTTTTAGAGCCATCTGATAATTATCTTCCACTATTTGGATGGTTACCATGCTCATCTCATCTTGGATGTCGTATCTCAGGCCATTCATGTATCTGGAAACCTTTTCATCATTGCTTCCCCGATGACCTTCCTTGATGTTCAGCCTATAGAATTCTTCAGTGTATTCCTTCACTGTCATCAGCTTCTTTCTCAGGTTCTACATTCTCCTAAATAGAGTAATCTGATAATCTCTGGGGATGAATTTCGCCTTCATCTTTGCGATCATCCTATCCCAACTCTTGATCTTCTGCTTGCCTTTGCAACGTTTGTCAGCTTGTAGTTCATCCAACCACAATGTTGCATGTCCTTTTAATCTCGTGATAGCATGTTTGACCTTCTTTTCCTCTTCAACATATTCATAGTCAAAGTATGTGTCCAGGGCTCTAATCCAGTCTAGAAGCTCCTCTGCATCCACATTTCCCTCATAAACTAGAATGTCCATTTTCACTCTTGCACCCATTCTTGCAATAGCTCTAATCAAACGTTTGTTTGATGCATCTTCTGCTGCAACTTCTTCTTCATGTTTAGCCTCAATTTCACTTTCGGAATCACTAACATCCCAAACACTGACTGTGCACCTCTGTTCTGTCTCCATGTCCTCGATTCTAGTGTGTAAATCATGCATCTCTTTTTCCATGGCAGGATCAGTCATCTCCCTACCTCTTCTTCTCGACATTTCCCTCTCCTCTGTTGGATTGGGTGTTTGCCTATCCCTTCTCCTTGGCGGCATGGTGAAATTTATTTTTCTCTTCTACAGAAAGCAAAGAACCTTTTTGAGCTCTGATACCAAAAATGATGACACATGCTACCCCTCAACCCACAGGTTGGAAGGTCCATGTCAACAGGATCTTTCATTTACCACTGGCCCGAAGAGCTCTCAACAACCGCTCTTCTATTTCCCTTTCAGGAAATCTGCACCCACAACAAAACCTCATGGCATCCTCCCTTTGCACTTAGGAGATCAGACTTCATGATATCGCAAGTTCTGTGGTCGAGCACCTGCTCACTATGACCCTGAATCTTGAACTCTGAAACTCTGACTTGTCGGATTTCATGATTTTGAGAGTTGTGATAACATACAACTCTACCCATGAACCCCGAAATACCGATATCCTATTCGCCGAAATCCTGATATATCAAACACTGACACGTTTCTCGGCGTTGGCCCCACAACTAGCCTTCTCTCCTTCTCGAGATTTCAACTCAATTTGACTTCTACGTCGATAGTGTGCCACATGTCCACCTCGCTGAACTCTATGGTCCCAGACAATCCTATCAATCCTTCACGGCTTCGCGCTTCATGATTTTGTGAACTTTGATACCAATTTTTCGACCCTTCCACTCACAAAATCCCGATAGGTGATTTCATGAGTGATCCAATGGCTCCTGGCTAACTTGGATCGATGGCTCTGTCTCTCCTGATCTTTCCCCTTTTGGAATACTCACATTAACTCCCCTTCTCCTTCGTGAGATATGACGGCTCACGGGAATTCACGAACTCTCCACAGAGAATTCCGACCATCTATCTCTTTTCTTGAGAACTCATCTTCCTACGATCCGACATCGCTACGCCTTCCTACAACTTTCAAGGTGCTTGGGAAAGTTCCTTCCTTCAATTCCTTTGAAGGTCCAAACCCTTCTGAGATTTTCCAACTCTGAGCCTTTCAGAAAACACTTGCTCGCACTCCTTATGGAAGACTTTCAAACACCTTCAAGTATTTCACTTCTTCGACTTTGTGCACACCTGCAGTAGTAGTTCTTCAACGACTTCTCATATTTGCAACTCTGAGACCTTACTCGGTCTGCGCACTCCTTGCACGGATCCTATGCCTAAGTTTAGTTCTATGGGAATGAGAACAAAATCTATCTAGTCTAATCTTTCAGAGACAAACCTATGACCCCTTTGTCAACACACTCATTGTGGAAAATTCAACTACACTCCTTGCAGGAATTCTTGCTCAGATAGAGAAACAATTGAAAATCATTCCTTTTCCCTTACTCTCTCTCAGATTTCAAACATTCAACAAGAAATCATTCATACATAGCATAAAAGCAATTGCATGACAGAAAGAGAAAAACATTTATGAGCATAACATTCAAAGATGTATACACAAAGAATATACGAACACCATGAGTCTGAATCACAACTTTCTTGTATTAATTCAGAACTTCTTTACACAGAGTTTGGCTATGCCATTCTCTGCTTCTCCTTTATTCTCTTCATAATCTTCATAATAATGTTACAATACACAATGAGGGTGTCTATATCCCATTTGCCTCTTGCGCTCTAAAACTGTCTAATCTAACATTCAATTCTATCTACTTTCATTAACTACTATAAATGTCTTCTACCTACTAAGGACGAGAGCGGATCGCTCAAGGTCCGTTTACATTTTACAAGTGCACTCCCTATTAATTATCTCATTTAAGGTTGGTGCATTTACTTCAAGACAATTTCAAAATTTTCACTGGGCGCTTGTCCAGTTGTCCATTTTCTCCGCGTTGGCTCGCTTGAGATGCTCCTACATCAGTTTTCTAGCTTTCCCTCCTTCACAAGAACAATTTCATCTCGAACAACCAGTTTCCAATATGGGGAAAAGCTAGTGTGTGCTAGCTTTCCCATCTTCACAACCACAAGTTCATCTCAAATAACATCATTCCACCGTGGTGGAAAGCTAGCACATGCTAGATTTCCATCTTACACAAGCACAAGCATTTATCAAACAACATCACTCCACCATGGGGGAAAGCCGATGCATGCTAAATTTCCATCTTACACAAGAACAAGTGCAACTTGAACAACATCATTCCACCATGGGGGAAATCTAGCACGTGCTAGCTCTTGCACAAGCACAAGCACATCTAGAAAATTAACATTCCACCGTGGAGAAAATATAGTGAGTGATAGCTTTCCCTCTTTCACAAGTGCAATTGCATCTCGATCATCATTCCACCATGGTGGAAATCTAGTGCATGCTTGCTTTCCCTCTTGCACAAGCACAAGCACATCTCAAACAAAATCATTCCAGTGTCTTAGCTTTCCCTCTTTCATAAGCACAAGTGCATATCGAACAACCTTATTGCATTGTGTCATAGAATTTTGTCTTGTACATGCACAAATACATCTTGAAAAACATCATTTCACCATAGGGGCAAGCAGACACGTGCTAGTTTTCCCTCTTTCACAAGTATGAGCACATCTCGAAAAATATCATTCTACCCATAGGAAAAATAACACGTGCTAGATTTTTCTCTTGCACACACACAAGTGCATCTCTAACAACATCATTCCACTAGGGGGGAAAGCTATCATGTGCTAGCTTTCCATCTTGCACAAGCACAAGTGCATCTCGAACAACATCATTTCACTATGGGGGAAAGCTAGTACATGCTAGTTTTCCCTCTTGCAGAAACACAAGCACATCTCAACAACATCATTCCACCATTAGAGAAATCTAGTGTGTGCTAACTTTCCCTCTTACAAAAGTGCAAGTGCATCTTAAACAACATCATTCCACTATGTGGGAAAGATAGTAAGTACTAGTTTTCTCTTTGCACAAACACAAATGTATCTCAAACAACATCATTCCACCATATGGAAAGCTAGAGTGTACTATATTTCCATATTGCACAAACACAAACACATCTCAAACATCATTCCATTGTGGGGGAAAGCGAGTGTGTGCTAACTTTCCATCTTGCACAATCACAAGTGAATCTTGAACAACATCATTTCACTCTGGG
>SNQJ01S0263883.1:0-11236 GCA_010110895.2 Picea sitchensis | reverse complement strand
CTGAAATTATGAGAATTACAGCACCCTCTTGTGTGCTAGGTTTGGTGATGGTGTGGGAGGTCTTTCTCTTGAGAAATATAGCAAAGGATTGGCTGGGTTTTCTTCCCTTGTTGAGAAGGGTTTCCCAAGATACTTCTTGTGTTCTTGTGCATGGTTATTCTTCTTGTGATCTTGGTTTGCTGCAGTAGTTATGGTTCAAGTAATAGTTAAACAGAAAATTTAAAGAGGATACAAAAGCCATAGCTCATTGAAAATCCAACAATAAAGCATGTCAGTTTGGCTGCCTATGGCCCCTAATCCTTTATTAGAATAGCCCTCTTAGATTGCATGCCTAACCCCATAACCCAAGCAATAAGGCACTGGATTCCCTTTCATCCATCACCCCCATAAAACAATCTTCTCCATTTTCCGTTTGATCCATGCTGCTAAGCTCTCTTTACTTCCACTCCATACTACATTAAGTGATATTACTAACCCATAGGGAAGCACCCTTGACTTAAGCCCATCCTTTGTCTAAAGTGAAAAAGAGTGTTGGTGAGGTGACAATGGCCAACCTCTCAGTTCCACAGGTCTTCACCTAGGTATTTGGACTTTACATTTTTTGGTGGCAAAGTTTGTGGTAACATTTTGGCGCCATTGTCGGGGATAAAGTCCATTTCCCGGACTTTGTAGATGAACTACATTTTATGATGAGGCTTTTATTTGAAGATCTTTCTCATCTAACAACTCCATGAAGGGAAGAACCCCTTTTCCTTTGCAAATCTTGAAGATTTATCGCTTGTAGGGTGAAGCAAGCAATATTTGAAGGCAATGGAACTTCATCCTAACAACTCCAGTCCAATCTTTTCTTGTATAAGGTATGAAGAATTGTTGCAAAATACATTTGATCCATGGTTGCTGGTGTATTATGTTCAGTTTTGATTTCTCAAGCACCTCAGGATTTCCACATGAGAAACCTAGATTTTATTGGAATGATAGTCTTCCAGAGTTTATTGGGTGTAGTTCAGCTATGCTTCATGTCATATCTTTCATGAAAGCTATTGTGGATCTCCATGTGGTTCATGAAGATATCATAATGAGGATGTTTTTGCATTCCTTTGATGGTAAGTCAGCAAATTGGTATGAAGGACCTTGTGAGAAATCAATTTCATCATTTGCAGATTTCTTGAGTTTGTTTTTCAAGCGTTGGGATCAAAACTATGAGACGAAGATGAATGAGAAGATCAATGAAGAAATCATAGCAGCTTTGTTGCCCAAGAAAGAAGAAGCATCTATAGAAGATCAAGCAATTGATGAGCACATTGATGAAAAACACATTGAAAATCAAGCCCATCAAGAAGACTCCAGTGGTGAAAGCAATCAAGCGACAACTCTTGAGGACCAAGGTTTGGTAAGCCATAATTCAGAAATTTTTCATGATCATTTCCAGCCATATATGTATGCACTTATAATGCAGATTTGGGGCAGCAAGTAGATCTAGTTTTTTATCATGATTATTCAGAATTTTTACAGCCATGTGTTGGGGCTAAAATGGTTCCAAGATCAGAAATTTTTCAGCCTTGCTTTCCTCCTCACATCACAGAATTGTTTCAGCGCTTTAATTCAGAAAATTTTCAAATTATGGATGTAAAAAGTGCTGGAAATTTCTAGCCATTGATATTCTCGTATTTTTATAAGTTATCATGTAAAAGTATGGCCAGAAATTTGATTTTTAGAGCTGGAAATTACTTAGAAAAACAATGTTTTCAAGTTCAGACTTGTAAAAGTAATTTCCAGTCATCTTTAAGTGAGCTAGAAGCCTTGGATTATAAACCAAAATGTCTCTTTATATCTGAAATCTTTGCTTCATACTTATTGGATCTGCCCACACCTTGCTTGCTTGAAGGTGTGAATGAAGATTTGTATCCAGATTTGTCTTTGACGGGGCATATACATAATGATTTGCAGGTTGATGAGGAGCTGCCCCATGCATTTGAGAACCTTATATCAGCGCTCTTCAACATTTGATCAACATGACATGTGCTGGAATATGCCACTCTTTTGAAAACTTTTCTATTGGCTACCATGCCCGTGATGTAACTTATATTTGTATCCACCATTTAATACATTTTCCAGCTCATGTGTATTTAAGAATGAGCATTTCCTTGGTTTGGTTCATAACTAAACACAGAGGGAAAAATAGTGGCATTTATGAGATGAGCACATGGCTCCATTGGCTCTTTGATTACACCTAGCACTTATTGTACATGCTAAAATAGAGTAGGTGTAGAAGAAATAAGCTCTTGAAGAGCATTAGAGTAGAAGAATAAGCTCTATATAATTAGCATTTATTTCATGCATTTTTGGCATTTATTGACTTGTGCCTTTCTCATTGTAAAGCCAAATTTAGATATAATAAGTTGAATGGACACTTGGATGTGGTGTTTAGGGATGAGACATAGACCATCCCACCACATGATTGTATTTCTCTTGCTTGGAGGATCTTCTCATAGGTACATCAGAGATTCTAGTGTTCCCATGCACTCTTCTCCTAAGAGTAAATGTCCTCAAATAGTAGCCAAATGTTACCCCTCATATTCACATGAGTGGTAATCACATATTTTAGGGGTAACTTGCAGGGATGCTGAGGGACTATAGATAGTAGATACACATTCTTAATTTTCTTAAGGATAGTCCTTGTGATGACAATGATCTTCCATGATGTTTGAGGATAGGTGAGCATAGTGATTCTTCTTGATGTTGAGGTAGTCGATTGGTGTTGCATTCTTCATGATCACATACTCCTTGGTGTTGATGGATGGTGATGATGTCCATGGGGTTGGTTATCATAATGGCTTGATTCAGCTTGTTAAATGATGGATGCTAGTTCATTGCTTCATGGAAGTTTCAGCATGATTGCTCTTGCAGAAGACCACTCTACAATATTTCATGTCTATTCATTCTTTATGATGATATCATACATGACAAACAAACATTTATGCAGAGCATTCACCTCCATGCCTTGTTGGGAGTCCCTCGGGGGATTTTGGATGATGTGTTGATTCTTGCTCTTCTAGAGCGTTATAGTAGTTTTTATGTCTATTGTACTTTCATGATGATGTTTAGCTAATTAGACAACTCTTTTGCTAGAGTGCCCTCCTATTTGTCACCTTTTGGAGCACCCTGCGGGGATTGAGCTAGGATTTGGTAGTTACTCTTGTGAAGGAGCGCTCTGTTGCTTTTAGTGTCTATTTCACTTTTATGGTGAAGCTTGACAAAATAAACATCTGTTCTCGTAGAGCACTTACCTTTTTGATGTACTTTGGTACACCCTAGGGGGATTGTGTAAGGTACCAGATGTATTATAATAAGCAGAAATAGAAATATTGCAGCAAATACCAGCAGAACAACAAAATATAGAAAATAACAACACCAACAATGATACCTTTATTGATAGATAGCCAAGTTCACTTGCCTCTTCGAGGGGGCAACCTCCAACATAGCAAAGCTCTATTACAATAATTCTCAAGACAAAACTTTCCCACACCTTCTACTTCTATTTCTACTAATTCTATCTTCTAAAGAACATTCTAGAGGAAGATCTTTCTAGGAGCGAAAGCTTCTATTAAATCTTCTTACATTAGACTTGTTCACATTATTATATAGGCCTTATTTACTAATGTCAGCCTTTATTACATAGAAAACGTATTATTCTATCTACGTGAGGGGTTAGGGAGGTTAGGTCCCTAACATGCCCTCCCCCTTGAAAAGCAGCCTTGCCCTCAAGGCTTGAGATGGGGAAATTGTTGCAGAATGGTAGTTGGCTCCCAAGTGGCATCTTCTGGTGGTGTATCCTTCCAATGAATTAAAACTTCTTTGATGGTGCACTAACGGAGACGACGCTCACACTGGTCCAAGATTGCTTATGGCTGCAACCAAATGGATCCTTCTTCATCCAACTCAGGGAGATTGATTTGAGTCTGACACTCCCAATCACTTTCTTTAAGCATGCGACATGGAAAACAGGAAGAGCTAACTAGTAGGCCACGGGGCCCACTCGCTTGAGAATTGAATAGGGACCATAGAACTTGGGGACGAGTTTTTGACATTGTTCAGCCTTGAGTGAAGTTTGCTTGTAAGGTTGCAGATGAAGAAACACCTGGTCCCCTTCAGCAAATTGACATTCTGAACGACCCTGATATGCTTGTTGTTTCATGCAATTCTAAGCCATGACCAAATTTTCTTTGAGGGTACAGAGAATGGTCACGCAGACTGTAAGAGTGTTGTCCACCTACTGAAACTTGGAGACACCTAGCATGTATGAGAGAACCGACGGTGGCTTTTGTCCGTAGACCGCTTCAAAGGAAGTCATACGAGTGGTTGTTGGGCAATAATGCCAGAATGACCTTTTTTTAGTAGCTTTTTCATTTGGTGGGAGCTGATGATCTCAGGTGAACCTGTTGTGATGCCTTGGAACTTATATTGTTGTCCCTCATGTTAGAATTGCAAGGTGATGTCCTTAAAATCCATGGTAATGGGGCCAAGAGTGCATAACCATTCAGCACCGAGCACTATGTCACAACCGCCCATGTCTATAGCAAACATATAAGATTTCAGGTGGTACTGACCAATTTGTAGGTGCACAGTTTCACAACACCCCCCACATTTCATGGAAGCGCCATTGGCAATCATGACCTAAAAATTGTTGACTGCACGGATAGAGCAATTGACTTCTTGGGCAATGCGGCAATGAATAAAATTATGGGTGTTGCCACTGTCAACTAGGATGATGACTTTCCTATGTTTAATGTAGCCAATTAACTTGAGGGTTTGGGGAGCAAAGAAGCCAGTGAGGGTGTTCAGCGAAATCAACGATTCAACTTCTGGAGGGTCAAAGGGCGGAGTAGGATCATCTGCTTGGAGTATCTCTTCAACAGGGCAAACATTAGCATCCTCGTCAGAAACATCCTCGGAAATAGCCATAAAAAGTTTTTGTTCTTTGCACTTGTGACCTGGAAAATATTTATCATCACGATTATCGCAAAGGCCCTTGAGTTGGCGTTCAGTCATTTTTTCCCTAGTTAAGTTTTGGATCTTGAGAGTAGCAAGAGGGGAGGGATTGGTGGGTCGAGGGCGATGATGGAGGGTTTTTTGTCTTGGGCGGAGACAATCTGTTGTGCTTTCTTGGTGCGTTTAGTAGCTTCTAACCAAGTCTGGGGCGAGCCATGAGGACCTGGGTGCAGATTTCATCCTTTAGGCCATTGATAAAGCATTCCCTGAAGAAGGCATTGGACATGCCCTCCATTCTGAAAGCCAAGTGCTCAAAGGCGGTTATAAAGTCTTCCATTGTGCCAGACTGTTTCAACTTGGTCAAGTGGCCTAAATGGTGGGTGTTTGTGTCAAAGTGTTCATAAAGCTTTGCAACAAACTGTGTCCAAGCAACGTACCCTTGGCGTGCATTTTTACGCCATTGCCAGCATTCCAGATCCAAATAGAGAACACCATAACGAAGTTTGGCCAACTCGTCAATAATGCCATGCAAAGAAAAATAATGTTCCATTTGAGTGACCCAGCCCGTGGGATTCGAGCCATCAAATTTAGTGACCTCAACTCTAGGAAGATAGGGGTCACGATGAAAGGAGTTGGAATGAAAGGGCATAGTATGGGAGGAGTCAGCATCGTCTAAGTGTGACGGTCGGTCAGAGGAAGGAGGGCCCTGGGATTGGTTCAATAATTATTGGAGAGTGGATTTGAGGTAGTCAAATTCGCCCTTGAAATTGTTATTGATGGAGTCAAATTCGTTCTTGACTTGGTCCTGGAGGGTTTCAAATTTTGAATTGACCGAAGCAATGTCAGAAGTCAGTTTATGGATGTTCTCCTTGTTCCGTTTGGTTTCGGCTTGTAGGTCTTGGTTGCAAGTGGTGGACATTTGGGAATTAAGGGTGCCTGGGAGGAGGAGGGGGTCCACTGAAAAAAGGTTGATAAGTGATATGGGAGGAGTCAACACCGTCTAAGTGTAACGATTGGTCAAAGGAACGAGGGCCCTGGGATTGGTTCAGCAATTGGTGGAGAGTGGATTTAAGGTANCTCCTTGTTCCGTTTGGTTTCGGCTTGTAGGTCTTGGTTGCAAGTGGTGGACATTTGGGAATTAAGGGTGCCTGGGAGGAGGAGGGGGTCCACTGAAAAAAGGTTGATAAGTGATATGGGAGGAGTCAACACCGTCTAAGTGTGACGATTGGTCAAAGGAACGAGGGCCCTGGGATTGGTTCAGCAATTGGTGGAGAGTGGATTTGAGGTAGTCAAATTCTCCCTTGAATTTGTTATTGATGGAGTCAAATTCGTTCCTGACTTGGTCCTGGAGGGTTTCAAATTTGGAATTGAAGGAAGCAACATCAGAAATCAGTTTCTGGATGTTCTCCTTGTTCTGTTTGGTTTCGTCTTGCAGGTCTTGGTTGCGAGTGGCGGACATTTAGGAAGGGTGCCTGGGAGGGGGGTGATAAGTGATAAGTGATCAGTGATATACCACTACGATCAGGGCGACAAGAGGAAGCCAATGGGATAGGGGGAAAATAAGAATGTCAAGAAGAGGGGTGGGTCCACAGGAAAAAAAAGGCTTAAAAATGATAGGTACCATGGCGATCAGGGCAAAGAAAGGAATCCGGTGGGATAGGTCCCGAATAAGAGTGTCGACAGGACCACTATACTCTTGTTATACTTCGTTCTGAAGAATATTGTAGTGACGAAACGCCCAAATTGTCAACAGGGAAAAATTGTGTAGGAATTTTGCAACCAGGATGCAGGAGGCAGGGTTGCGCGGCAAAATATCATGTTGCCACCTAATCCACACCTCGGGTCACATAGAAGAAATCTTCAATCCACTGGCTATGGCCTTGGGGGCAAGTCTCAAGTCGGGTAGTTGTCACCTGACACTCGACTCCTTCATCTAGGCTAACTCCTAGCGAAGCCAAGGGGGATAGTCCCTAATAAAAGAATCTATGGTTGATTAAAGCTAAATACAATATAATTCTAGGAGTTTAAATGAAACCAAAAGTAAATACAACTAATCTAGCAGCATATAATGACACAATAAAAGAATTGCTTATGTGAAAGATATTGAGCAAAATAAAGTACTTCAACACAAATGATAATACATGAAAGCAAATGAGAGTATTGATAATAAGCAAATGGAAATATTGTAGACTAGTGCCAACAATGTATGTATCGCTGCGAAATGTGTTGTGCAATGCTCTTAGTAAATTTTATTAATCAGAGGTTTTCACTTGGGTTTAGATTAATTGAGTGAAGTGGATCGATAGTGCAAATCCACTTGTGAGTGTTGGAGATTGTAAGTGTGAAAATAAAATCTAAAGTATGATGTGTTTCCTTTAACTACTATCCCTCAAATGGGTACAAGCAAGATTGCAAGGAGTTCCAACGAGGAGAGAGTGAATCCCTAAGTATCCCCCTGAATTCACAAGCCAATCTGTCGGTATTGATCATATATCAAGCAATAGTGGTATAAGGTTTTCCCTAGTTCAACTACTCCACACAAATCAAATCTCTCTCCAAATCATGCCAAGATCAAGCAAGCTTGCAAGGCCGAGAGCATATCAGGGAAATGATGAGGAAGGTTCGTTACTTTGCCAAAATTGAAATAACTTGAAAATGGAACTAAACTAACTACTCTAAAAAAAGGAAAATGTTTTGCGGTGCATGGGTTCGTTTTAGATTGATTTTAAGTTAACAAAATGGACAAATGCAAAATGAAAAATGCAAAAAGGAGACAATTCCCCCCGGGATAGGGGGAATGAGGGGCCTAGTGGGTTATCCCACTACTTCTTTCAAGTTACAATCTTTTGGAAGAATGTTTGATGGCCTTTTATAGGTCTAAGGCTAACAAACTTACAAAATTTGAAAGAAGAATTAGATTGGTAGGAAGACTAGGTGGGAGGAAGACTAGGTGCCTCAAGGGGTCTCGGATGCTCGGAATCCTAGAAATTTGGGCAGCACCTCCGCTTGGTTGTTCGTTAACCCTGCCAAAATAGCAAACTAATATGATAGAAAGATGCCCAAAAGTGCTTTGGGACAACCTGCGAAAAGTGTTAGTCTTAAGCCAAAATTTACCAAGTGAAGGCTATGCAAAAGTTAGTGAAAATTAACCAAGAAATCAAGCAAAAAGACAACTTTCTTAGTGATTTTTATTTGCTGTTTGGGACAGCAAACAAAAGGCACTAAGATTGCCAAATATGAGATTAAAAGCTCTTAAAAAGTATCTATCTTTCAGCTCTTAAGATTTAGCTATAAAACTATTGCTAAAAGATGACTTTTTTTATGATAGATCTACTTGGATTAATGAAAACTTATAAGTGCAAATGAAGATCTATGCATGCATGCATGCAAAAATGAATCTACTTTGGATTTATAATTGAAATATAGATAACTTATGCATGCAAAATAAAAGTAACCAGAAAGTATTTAAATTTGTGAAGGAGAGAGAGAGAAGCTTGAGAATTTGGAAGCCATGGGGAATGGAGTGTCCCGGTGGAATGTCGAGGAACTACGTCTTCAGGAAGCTTGGAGTTCGTGGAAGGTACAATATACTCCAGCCACCTCTCCAAGAATGAGGACATGTAAGCTTAAGAATACTTGCAAGAAACTTGTTAAATACTTGGTGTCACCTACAAAAG
Source organism: Picea sitchensis (assembly GCA_010110895.2). NCBI lineage: Eukaryota > Viridiplantae > Streptophyta > Pinopsida > Pinales > Pinaceae > Picea > Picea sitchensis. Next base: position 2,570 of record SNQJ01S0263883.1, on the reverse strand, counting down.
AGACTTGGATAGCATGATCATTAGCCGAAATAAACATGCAAATCAAATATCTCTATTGTAAATAATCAATAGGATCTAAGAAGCAAGCTAGCTTAATGAATCCTATCCTATTGGGTGATAACAACCCTTCAAAGGCCAAAATAACAATTTAAAAGCAAGAAATTAAACAAAGGTTACCTCATATATCTAGCACAAGACATCAACCATCCACACAAGTAATATGAGCCACCTTCTTGACCTCCAAAGCCTTCTTTTATCCAATGAAAAAATATTACAACAGTAGTACAATACAAGCAAAGCCCAGACTCTCATTAACCAAATGAGGGAGAAGAGGCTTGGGAGAAATGATGCCACGTCTCTAGAAACTCAAGCAAGTGCGCCACCACTGGAGGAAAGCATGAGTGAGAGGGCGCCACCTCTCAAGAGGTAGGTGCATCTCTCCTTGGGATTGGCGCCCTCAAGGAGAGTGTGCCATCTCTTGAGAGGGAGGGTGCACCACACATTGGGATCTCCACCAAGCCAAGTTAACTCAACACTCACTCCCTCTAACTTGCCACTTAACTGCCACTAACAACCAATGAGGCTAAGTGAACTGAAGACAAGTGAAAAACATGTCCCGAACATGTTTCCTTAATAATAGGGCGCTGATTTATTCACCTTTTATTCACCTTTTTCTAGTAAAATTGATTTTTGATGAGCAAAAGTCAATTATTTCTTTCGAAAAGGGGGTATATGGGTAAAAGGGGTATTTTGGGTTAGAAAACGATACCCCCCAAGGCATATAACACCTCCTAGTACCACTTTTTTAATATTTACATTAATTTACAAGGTAAAATCTCATTTTACGGAGATTTTACACTTTATTAAAACAATTAAAAAATCCTAGAGGGACCTGTTATCCCCGCTTTTAGGGATAACTAGGAGATCATGTCTCGAGGCCCACAGGTCCTAGACATGGAGTACCGAGAGAAGGATTGACCTGAGCATGGCCCTGGAGGGCCCATCCTTTTCTTCTTCCATCAGCTTTGTCTTGTCAGCAACAGCAGCATCCATCATCATCGGCTTGGTCCTGTATCAGAGAAGGTTCTTGCTCTGTGAGGTAATTGGTCCAGGTATCATGGTATGTGTCACTTTTGATCATTAAAACCTTTAAATATATGCATCTAATTCCTTTTATCTCTAACAAGTGCTTGGATCTTACATTTGCCCACTTGACCATGCTTGGGGAAATTGACAGGGTGCCCTAGAAAGCATGTGCCCATGGGTTTTGGTTTGCCACTAGGGAATTTCTGAAAAGCCATCATCTGCTCCCATCATAGCGCCACTGTTTCATCTTATCTCTCGCTCATTTATCCCATTCCCCTTGTCCGGGCATTGGGTTGACCTATTTGTAGGGTTGCATCTTATCTCATGGGAAGAAGGGGCTAAAGGCCCAGAAGGTAAAAGCAGCTGGTAAAAGACAAAAGCCTAGAAATAAAACCTCGAGATGTTTCGCCCAGGGATCCCCGAGAAGGAAGTAAAAAGCCTCTCAGCAAGAAACAAGAGGGACCCGGAACATTGTTTGCCTAAAGGAGGATTCTCATGACTTCTCACTCCAGCCACCTGTTATTACTTTACCTCGCTTTTCCATTAAAGGTGTAGTTGGGAAGTATATATTTTATATAGAGTTTCCCCTTAGGCAAACCCTAGAGTCCAAGGGTTGGTTAAATATTACAAGCTTAAGTGTATCTTCTCAGTTTTTCAACTATCCCTTGAGAATTTGCCAGTCGTCTAGTACATCCTTGTCAATCCCTTCCCAGACTTCATAGTATGAGAATGTCTTAGGTAGCCAGTGTGCCGACCTTTTGAGTCAGTGTTCTGAACCTTGGACTTTTCTTGACCCTTTCTTGAAGTGGATTGAGTACTTTCCTCAAAGATGGACTTGGCAGGATTTTATCCCTCCCACCCGTCTCCATGAGTTAGACTTTGAAATTTCTGATGATGTGATATATATTCTAACTCATGACATTTTTGTGCTTGATTTATCACTATTTTGGTTTATTATGAAGCACAAAGGCAGGTATCGTGGGACATTGTTGGATTGGCTACACTAGTCGTTTGACTAAATCGAACATCCAGCCAACAGGTAAGTAAAGGTAGGTACTTTGCTTTACATATTGATGGTTTTACTTTAGTATATATACATCTATATATATGTTGGGGTGGCATTACCACCCCAATTTTGTTACTGATACTTCTATCGAGATTGAGCAGGTCTGCAGGTTATGCCAGAGATGCTGAGGTTCTCATGCGCTCTACGGTGAGCACATGTCCCCGAGTTGGAGCCAGATGTTATCCTCGCTTTTAGGGATAACTAGGAGATCATGTCTCGAAGCCCACAGGTCCTAGACATGGAGTATCGAGAGCAAGATTGACCTGAGCATGGCCCTGGAGGGCCCATCCTTTTCTTCTTCCATCAGCTTTGTCTTGTCAGCAGCAGCAGCATCCATCACCATCGGCTTGGTCCTGTATCAGAGAAGGTTCTTGCTCCGTGAGGTAATTGGTCCAGGTATCATGGTATGTGTCACTTT
>SNQJ01S0263881.1:0-12070 GCA_010110895.2 Picea sitchensis | reverse complement strand
CATGTATCTTCTTGTAAATGATTGTGTGTGAGGATATGTTCCTTTAAATGGTTATATATGTACTTTCAATAAATACACAGCAACATAACTTGCAGCAAATAAACCATCAAACTCAGAACAATCACAACATGATAAAGGAGTTCACCCCCCTCCGAGCTACATCTCCTTGAGCCTCCATCAATGGACTTGGTTCTCTGGGATTAATTTGTCAAAAGTTCTTTTACAAGCTTCTGCTCAACTCTAATGGAAAAAGAGACTGTACCATTGAGATCAGAACACATAAAAACCCCAAAAATGACTAATAGAACTCTGAAAACGGATCATGGCTCATCCGGGCATGACCTCTTCTACATGTGGCCATAAGCTTCCCTGAGCTTCTCTTTGGCAAATACGCCTGTAAAAGTCTTCAACAGCCTCTGAAACCTGTCCCAATGTGTTTAGATCATAATAATTAGCCAAACATGATTATTCAACCATAGAAAACAAACATAGGCTCACCAAAACATGTCCTCCATCAATGAGGGCTTCAAGCTCTCTGGAGCTTGCTGAAACTTCAATGGCTAAAATCCTACAAAATAAGTCTTCAAATGGCCTTGATAACAGTGCCAATGGATTCGGGACGTCCAAAAACCCCTAGCTGGGCTTTTACGACACCCCAATCGGCCAAAAGATGAAGAAGATAGGCCTCCTGCCATTTTCCTTCTTCAAGCTTGCTGTCTCTGGTTCGCCAAAATGCACCCTGTGTGCTTGAACCTAGCTCACACGAATTTTAAAGAGTGAAAACCCAACACCGGGTGCAACTGCGCCAACGGTGCATACTGTAGGACGGTTAAGGGCGCACTAGCCCCTAACCACCTAGGAACCTAGGCATGTGAATGGTCATGTGACCGCGTGCTAGGGTAAAAGAGCCAAATGGTTACAACCATGCCAACTTCCCGCCCCGGTCATGGGCACATGGTATAAAGCATAGAACCACGGGCTTTGACAAATGGGGCTAACACTTAAAACCGTTTTAACCATATTTAAAAAAAACCCCACACACACTATATATTATGGCGTGGTTACATGTTATATGGCGCACGCATATGTGTAACCACTGGGCATATGTATGACCACCAAAACCGTGGGCTGGGGCTAAGCCCCAGCCCGACCCCCCGCACCAAATTACACAACAGTCAACTTTAAATGTATATAAAAACATTACATAACAATAACTAATGTGGTGGCGCATTGGTAACTCGGACTGTGCAAAGTCTTTACATGGTGGGGAGGTCCGGGGGTCGAACCCCATGGACTCCATAAAATTTTAATTAACAAACCAAATAGACCAATACCGGGGTGCCACGTGGCAGCCCATGATTGGGCCATGTGGCACCATGCTAGTTGCCCAAAATCTGCCACGTGTCGCAATCTGATACGCTCACTGTCAACCAATAAAAAACTGCCACGTCACCTATACCACGTCAGTATGTACGGTCAAGCCACATTACCTCTGCCAAGTCAGTGTACGTTCATGCCACATCAGCCTGTACGGACTGCCCAGTCAACATCCTTTTTTTCCTGTTTGACTTTCCGAACAGATCGCGATATCTCTCGCTCCCGACGTCCGTTTGAGACGAAATAAATTGCGTTGGGTTCGTGATGACGAGGGCTACGCTCTCATTCTTTTTGAGGAAATTCCGAGAACGTTGATTTTTGAGCTAAAATTAGACCCCTGGTCCAGATTTTGATCACTAGACTACTTATGTGTCGAGAGCACTTTTTGTATATTTTTTAGGGCATAAGCCCCATGAATCTTATTGGACATATTTTTGAGGCACTTGTTCCCACCCATGTACTCTGATATTTTTTATATATATATGTGTATTTACATCTTTTTATGTCTTGTGGATTACATCTATTTTACAAATGTATTTACATGTGCATGTGTGTGTTTTTTCTTACATATGTGCAATATGCCAATCTAATACATGATTAGCTAGAGTATCTATGATTTGATTCAATATTCTAGGAACATGGATATACGTAATGTAATCAAACCTTCGTTCTAAGAGACGTACCCTAAGGAACCGTCAGTGTAGAGTAGGATCGTAAATGCGGTAAACCCCATTTAACTAAGACATAACCAGCTGAGTGTCTAAGTAGATCCAGAGGTGAGAGATACCATGTGAAAAAGTGTCACAAAGTAACTCTAAGACTGTGTTGTATTCAGCGACATTGTTTGTGGCGTCACCTAAACAGATACCTCTTGAAGATAGCAACTGGCCCCGAGGTGTGAATATCACCCAAGCTGTGGAAGCAAGCCTCCAAATGTGCCGGCTAGCGTCATCCGCAAACCCAACGAACACCTTTGATTCAGTTGACATCTTCCATAGTGAAAAAAATGACATCAAAAATGACATGTCCATAAAAAAAAAAAGACAAAAACTAAAAAGAAAATGTATAAGACTATACATATGTTACAATAAGTCACCCAAGGCGACCCACCTACGAGTAATACTTCTTGAGGTAGAGCCCATTTCTAGGCTCCGCCAAAGCATTTTCCTCAAATTCCACCAGAGGATAAGAGCCCTTCTTTAGAACCTCCTTCATGATGAAAGGTCCAAACCATATGGGTTTGAACTTGCTTTCCCCTAGGGGGTCCTTATCTTGGTCATAGACTAGGACAAGGTCACCTTCAGAGAAAATCCGAGGATAGACGAACTGATCATACTGACACTTGAATTTTTTTGTGTGAGCCTCGTTAGCCAAGGCTGCATCCCAATGATGCTCATCGAGCTACTCAAGATATAACAAATGCTCTTCAAGCGGTGAAGTGTCTAGAAATTAATGTACTGCCAACTTTAGAGAGGGGATCTGGCACTCTATAGGCAAGACTGCTTCCAGCCCATAAATAAGTTGAAAAAGTGAGAAACTAGTTGCAGTCTTAACATACGTTCGGTAGGCCCATAATATCGAGTACAACATCAAATGCCAATTTGACTTGGCTGAATTGATCGTTCACTATAAAATAGTCTTAATGGATTTATTCACAACTTCTACCTGACCATTCACTTGTGGGTAGTAGGGTGATGAATGTTCTTGCCTTAACCCAAGCTTTGATGTTAACTCAGACATCATTTTGTTCTGAAAGTGACTACCATGGTCAGTGACAATATCTCTCGGGACGTCGAACCTTTCTATTATCTGGTTAAACAAAAAGAGAGTTGTGGTCTCGCCATCATATTTAAATGTTGGCATAGCTTCGACCCACTTCGTGAAGTAGTATACTACTACGATGATATAATGGTGCCACCTTGCGGAAGGAGGATTGCATGTAGCATAAACAATCCCCCACTTGGTGAAGGGACCAACTGTGATGAAGGGAAACATGGGAGAAGGGTGTGCCCTCATCTTTCGAGAGAAGATCTGACACGGGTGGCACTTCTTGACTGATTCAACACAATCTTTGATTAATGTCGGCCAAAAGTAACCGGCTCGTAGAATCTTTTGGGTTGTTTCCAACCCAGACAAATGATCGCCACATGCTACAGTGTGGCAATCATTAGCCACGATTTTTTCTTCTTCATGGGTGAGACACCAACAAAGGATTAAATCTACACCTTGACAATATAGAGTGTCCTCGAGTATGAGATAGTTTTTGGCTTGATGGCCTATACGGCGACGCTCATCACGAGAAGCAGAGGTGGGGCACTTCAAAGTCTGGAGATAGACTAGTATATCTCCGTACTAGGGGTCTAAAGGCACAATCAAAAGAATGTCTCCTTTGATAGGCGACTCCTCGGGTATAACATCACCTGATTCGATCGGAAGTTCCGAGATGAGTTCCACAAAGACCAACGACTTTTTGGATTTCTCCAAAACAAAATCCAAGTCGAATTCGTGGAGGATAATTATCCATATACTGATCTTTCTGCCGACCACACGTCGTGTCAAAACATATTGGAATAGATTCACAATGGTAATGACGGTTGTCTTGAGAAACAAGATGTAATGACAAAACCATTGGACATCATGAACTATTGCCAACTGAAGTTTTTCAATGTGGGAATAATTGAGTTCTGGTCCAACTAGGCATCGAAAGTAATAAATCACATATTTTGAGAGCAAATCATCCTCCTGAACCAAGACCATACCGATGGTTGAATCCATAGAGGCCAAGTACAATAATAAATATTTATTATAATTGGGTGGTCGAAGCAGAGGGGTAGATGTGAGGGTGCGTTTCAACACTTCGAAAGAGCGCTGAGAGGCTTCATCCCAATGAAAAGGAACATCCTTCTTTAGTAAACGCATGAAACCCTTTGTGATATCGACATAGTTCATAATGAAACTCCATAAAAAAATCACTTTTCCTTGTAACCTCTGAAGCTGAGGGACTATGCACGGGGTAGGAAACTAAACTATTTCCTCAAACTTTAGAGGATCGACCATGATCCCTATTGTCAAAACTATGAAACTTAGCAGATGACCCGATGTGATGAAAAAAATGCATTTTCTTGGATTCAAGTGGATCTGATAATAGTGACATCACTCAAAGATAAGTCAAAGGTGTGCAGGATGATCATCTCTCTTGTGAGATCGTGACACTAAATCATCGAGATAAGCCTCGACTATGTGTTTGAGATCATGGAAAGAAAAAGACATGGCCCGTTAAAAGTAGCTCCATCATTTTTCAGACCAAAAGGCATCTTTCGATAAGAGAATGTACCCCATGGATAGATGAAAGTGGTTTTGTGTTGGTCTTCGGGTTTGATCTATATCTGATTGTATCCCAAAAAACCATCCATGAAAGAAAAGGCTTTGCAACCTGCACATTCATTGACTATCTGGTCAATAAATGGCATGGGGAAATTATCCTTTGGACAGGCCTTGTTCAAATCACAGAAGTTTGTACATACGTGAATTGTACCCTATTTTTTGTTGACTGGAACGGGATTTGACACCCATTAAGTCAATTGGACGGGGTAGATGAAACCATCTTGGAGTATTTTCTCTACTTCTGCCTTAATAGCTGCCGATTTCCTAGGATTGACTGGATGAAGCTTCTACTCGACCGGCTTAGCATCAGGATATGTCATGATTTCATATTCGACCATTCTTTAAATAAATCTATGTAGATTTGAATCTCCTCGGGGGAGCAATCCGCTCCGATGAAGATATTCTCTATGACGCCAGAGATTATGGAGATATCAATAGGTATCGTTTGAGTAATGGTTTCCATATAAATAGCGTGCATAGCCAAAATATTGATAGGACAAGCCTTATCTCCAGTCATAGTCAGATTGAATTCACCTGATTCAATTGTTCTTAACTCTAGGAGGAAGTAAGATTTGTGATGAAGATCATCCCAGGGTCCGTCTGGACTATTCATTGCCTCAATAATTACCTTGTATGAGGGAAAGACTAATTCTAAAGAATCAGTATCGACGACGGAACCTTGAGCCCATGTAGACTCAAGAACCGAATCCAACTTATGTGCGGGATTCGGATCAGGGTCGATGGAAGCTTGTTGAACTATGGAGTACGTAACTTTTGCCACAGACAAAGGCATGGCCATGCCATGGTGCTTTGTCCCTTCCATGGTGGTTGATGGGGAAGGAAGAATCCATGGATTGTTAAAGTAAGTCGTGCTAAATGATGAGAATTTAAAGATTTTATCCCTAGGCTGGTTAGGGACAACCGATATGCAGTGGATATTGCTTGTCGAAAGTGGGTAATCAAAAATACCCATCAAAGGTGGGCACAAACCAACCCCTATGTTGACGATGTCGAGTTGAGGGTTATCAATCATTGGGACCATGGATACCCCCGATGAAGGGTTAGTATGAGAGAAGGATAATTGATCAATGGACATGATCCGACCCTCGTGTGGAAACAACAAGACCCAAAAAATTGTCGCGACCACTGCTTGCATAGCATAGGTTCAACTCCTTCCTAACAAAATATTGTAGTCGAGAGATGCATTGACCACTTCAACCTTGACACACACGGTCTTCCCCCCTAACTGCATGGGGAAAGAGAGGATGATTCCATGTGGTCGGAATGAATGACCATCGAAAGTGGTAAGAATCATAGGTGACAAAGACAAAACGGGTTGGCCAATGTCCTTCCAACACGCCAAAGACATCACACATGTCGAGGCACCCTCATCAACCACTGTGCGGAAAATGTTCTGAGTAAAAAAAATTTTGGTGTAAGCCACTACTATTTGAAATGCCACATGGTAAGGAAGATGAGGTTTCAAGTTGGTCATATCAAGCATGATAATTCTTAGATTACAAGTCTCATCAAATCCTAAGGAAGCTAACAGAGCCTTTCCTTGGGAAGGGCAACTCTGGAGGACTTCCAAAGAAGACATTGCACAAGGGGTTTGTGACAAATCCTCCACCACAGAGTAGTTATGGACATACCTTGCATTTGGGTTGTGGGAAGCTTTCTTCAATTCACCTTTTGAGATGTGTGTCATTGTTTCATCCAATGTCCTCTTAATATGGAGAGGAAGAGATGGGTTTTCGACTTATTTACCCTTCTCAGAGGTGTTTGGCATTCTGTAGTCACGTGTCCTAGTTTTTATGTCAATGTTTCATTTCATCATGTATACATTCATGGATCAAGGATTACTTGAAGGTAGAGGGGGTCCCTGACTGCCCCCTTCCGCACTTGAAGAGGCTTGAGTCAAATTTTTCCCATGTGGAAATGGATTCGCTAACACGACAGGCTGTTGTTGTGCCAATAACTTCTGGGCCTCCGTGAGATGAGGGTACTGGTGAGTCGGGTGGTCTTCTGTGCAAATATTACACAGATACTTAGACTTATTATTTTTAGTGTTTCCCCCACCATCATTATTGGTAGGTTTCTTATCCCCCTTACCCTTGTTTCGTTGTTTTTTCTTTCCATCAGGTTGTTGGTTGGCCTTTGGGTTTGTCGATTGTACACTATGTACATCCAATGTTTGGGTAGGGGGAACAACCGAACCAGTGGTATGGCTGGCCACTATCTGTTGTATTGACAATTGATTTAATTGATTTGACTACTGATCAATGGGATTTGTTTGTGCTAAACCAACAATACCATCAGCATGTGGTCCAGATATTTGTCTGGTATTTTCAAGTATCGACCATGGTGCATCTGGAAAAACTTCGTAAAGTAAACTAGACTAAGAGTAAATCATTTGTAGCTATTGATTTCTCATTTTTTCTTCTTCCTCTGAAAATACCCCGGACATTATGAAATCCTTAGACAACTGCGGTACCAAATACTTTAGGAACCACTCAAGCATAAATGTTGGTGGGACTAGCACTTTTATCAAACTCTTTCAGCGTCTCCATTCTCGGATGTGATCTGAGATATGGTCCTCTTTTTTCTTCTCAAAGTTGGCCAAAAATTTAGTGTCGACATCATATCTCATAGGTAATTGGAAATGGTTTAATAAATCCATTGCCGATTCTCCAAAGGAAGAGTATCTTGAGAGGTCGAGCTCAATGTACCATTTTTCAGCACTCCTGATGAGAGTGTGTTGAAACAAATGCAACTAGATGGAGTCGTCTCTTAATGAGTTGGACGAGCACCATAAATGGAAGGTAGTCACATGATCACCTAGATCTTCATTAGGATTGGCATCGAACTTTTGAATGTTTGAAGGAAACATTTTTGGCATAGGGGGCCAACGCGGATCGTGACAGATGGGGTCGTTTAATAACCTTGTCAAGTCTAGCAAGTGAAAAATTTCTAGAAACGATAATTTGGGTTGTTGGATATAACTAGGGAAAAAGGATCCTAGATTTTGGTTGGCACCAGGTTTCTAGGGAAAGTTAGGTTGTTGACCAGGGTTCTGGTAATAACCATGGTCATGACCAGTGTATGGATTCTACACTTGTTGAGACATCATCGGCTAACTCTTGTAATAGGACGTAAAGGGTTGGGCTTGCATCACATTCTAGAGATTTTGGGAAGGGTTTTCCCTTGCCAATCTGACGGGCATAGGTGTTGATCCTTGCCCGATGTTCCATTAACTATGGAAGGGGTTGCTCCCAGTCAGCATCCCTGACAAGGGAACTAATCCTTGCCATGGATTCAAAGGTCATTGTGAGGAAGGAATTTCTAAGTTTCCCCCTTATCCAGGAATAGTACCCTGTGCAGGATGTTGTTTTCCATAATTGGGGTTGCCCCCAGTTAAGACGACAGCTGACGAGAAAGCATTTTTACCAAAGGCATCAAACAAAGAGAACGGTTTTGAACCTACCAGCATGATATAAGGAGGAAGTCCTTGACTAGCTACTCCAAATGAACTATTGTTTACGTTTGGCCCGACGGAGTGCTAGTGAGCACCGTTGAGAGAAGGGGACGAAGGAGGTATATGACCCCCTTCATAAGGGAAAGCATTATAGGAAGTTGAAGTGGCCCCCATATATCCTTGCAAAGGAGCGTTGGAGCTCCCCGCCCCGAGACCTAAAGTCTGTAGAGTGGAGTAGGAAAGTACAGTGCTCATACTGAAGCCAGGCATCCCATATGAGAATATAGGGCCTATCACACTCTAGGTGAAAGGAGCAATGACCATTGCCAGAGATGGAATCAGACCATTTCCTGAGGTAGAGGCAGTTGAGACCATAGTGGCCCAGACTGACGACTGTTGGTTAGGAGGTGGAACACCCTATGTAGTGTCATAGATGGAATATGAGTATTCCCTAAAGAAGTAGCAACATTTGTTTCCATCGCTGGTTGTGACACTACCTGGCGCTCATAAGGTTGAACCTATATGACGATGGGCGCCAATAGATCAGTGATCAGAGGGTTATATAGACCAAGAGCTTTCACTCCGAGGTCGGCAATGGTTGGTTCCTCCAAAATAAAATGGTCTCCTCTTGGAAATGAGTTGGGCATATTTTCTTGTAACCTGGTTGCCTCAAAAGACCCTTACTGGTCTAGTTTTCTCCTTAGCGGTGGCGGGGGTGGCTCAAGATCAACTGGGGGAAGGCCCAAAATCCTTCATGACCGGTGGAACTCCTGATCCTCCATTGTGTGAGAAGATCAATGACACACTAGGGATTTCTATAATCATTTAAAAACCAGCACACACTAGAAAAAGTTCCTATGAGATAAGACAAGAATATCACTAGCTAGTTGGAAGAACAGTTACAACAACCAACACTAGATCAACTTACCCATGCAAGTGAAAATAAAATACAAAATCACACTCCAGGTATACTCTACATAGCATGGCCTGATGTCTTCACTAGGTACCGCAATATACCCTTGCAGTTACCTGTGTAAGTCACTAAGATAAAGGCAACTAGGTTGTTAGCACGTGAACAGTCACCAGGCAAGTACAATCGACAGTTGGGTGGACCACAATGAGCAGGGTATCAAGCCCGAAACCTATCAAGGGTATCGAAATCAAGTGTTCTGGAAGACAAATGAGGGCCTTGAATGGATTCGAGACCCACAAAGCTCCATGGAAAATTCGATCAATGGAATCCCAAGATAAGCCCTCCATATGCGTTCCCCACTATGCTTGGTCCAAATTTGGAGGTGTTATCTCCACTACCTTTCTGCACGTGACCTCATGTTTATCCATTGTGTTAGAGGGGGGTATGGAATAACTTTCATGGTTACTGGACTTTCAAGCACTCCTTGGCACAGACTCTTATGTTTGTTTTTTTAGCCTTGAAGAGTTTCCTCTCTAATCCTAAATCAAGGCTCTAGCCTAGACTGCGTTGATGGACCCTACCAACACAAAGTCTAATAACTTTTAATTAAGCATTAATTTTAGTGGTTGTCTTAATTCAAAAGGAATGGAAATGAAACCAATGATGTTCTTTAAGAGACAAAAGAGAAGAGCATAAGATGAAACTAGAAACAAACTACTTCTTCACAAAAGATTTGCCAAATCGAACTCTTTCACCAAACTTTTCATAACTACTTTTCTCAAATCTTTGAAAACAAAAACTTAAAACAAGATTTCGCTCGACTACGAGCTACTTATTGTCCTAAGAATTCACGTAAATAACTTAAGAAAACTTTCTTTTTCCTTTGTAAGTGAAGCAGCTAACCTAAACTACTTTACCAAACAAAGAGATGAAATATTTTGTTTTATTCATTTTATGATTTAAAACAATAAATCTGAAAATGAATTCTTTTCTTTTCGTCTAAAGAAAAAAAGGGAAAAATGATGACAAGATAGGACCAAGAAATGGCTTCTGGCCTAATCGCAGATCATAGGGAGTCACTGACAATACCAAAGGCAGATCAAAACAGACTCACAAACTTGTCTAAAAACCCTATTAAAGAAAACACAATAAATATTTGGTCAGAAGAAAGCTATATTGAAGTTATACCTAGGCTACAGACTGCTATAAAAGAGACTAGGACTAGATCAAGAAAACCCCTGAGAAGTGTGACTCCAGATAGGGAAGAGGATGATTGTCTCTTATTTTTTAAAATATTTCTCAACAGGCATGCTACTAACACTTCAACAGTCAACGTATGTATGTGATAGGTCCAAGGGCAGGGCGCATGTGCACATGTGTAGGCCCACTGCAGGCCGCGTACACCTCTGTAACTCCTCAAAAAAATGAAAACCAATAGTCCAACATAGGTAGGGAGTATTGGTATGTTAGACTAGAATCCCTTAAAGACACAAAAGCTTACAGAAACTTAGAAAATAGTGAATAAACTGATTCAAAGCACCCAAAAATATATATCCCCAAAGACCTTAGAGGCATGCCTAGTATGGTTGTCAATTCTTCTATAGCAGGAAAACCCCTTTATGGACTACACCGGGGTTCTAAAATGTAGGTAGAGCTAACCATCTAAAATCTTCTACTTTTTATCAACTATCCTGACATTACCCCACAATCATACATAAAAGACAAAGTATAGGGATCCGGTAGGCATACCTTAGACTCTGCGTCTGGTGTCGATCCTTTTGTGCTTACTTGTTTCCTTACTACAAGTCTCCTCCCAAGGTTAGGTCGCATTCACCAAAAGAAAAACAAGAAACTACAAACATGTGTTCTACATATGGATTAGTGGGTTAGACATCATAAACAAAAAATATAAACAAATCACAAAAATTTAAGACGTCATTTGGCGGGACGAAAAAGGTACTTCTTTATATTAATCTCACAAAAGTCACTTACAATATGAGACCGAAATTGTTCCTCGAACTCGGTCCTGGGATCCTCTTCACAATATACCAACTGCTTCCACGTCTCCTTCTCTTCTTCAGTTCTCTCTAGGGGAATGGCAAGGGATTGCAATGGAGGAAAAGGGAATTGTGGCTCAAACTCACAATGTGGTTGTCGAATATTGGGGAAAAGTGGGGATATGGAAATGGGCAAAGTTTCTATGCTCTCATGCTTCTTATTGAAATGGGACCCCAAACCTTTCTTTTACAGGACATAAGAGATAGTAACGGTTGGGGTGACTGGCTATGGGCAGTCAAACGGTTATGTAACGGCCTAGAAACCCGTATCCCTTTGCAATTTTCATTTTTTCCAATATTTTGTGAGTGTACGCAGGCTGTAGTGGTGCAACAAGCGTGTGTACGTGGGAAGTAGTGGTGCAGGGTGTGTACACCTTCAAAACAATGGATTTTAGAAGAGTTTGTTCAGTGATGGCTTGGAAAAAATAGAAAGTTAGATGGCCTAATGCCAGGTATGCATGTCTAATGCAATTTAGGGTTATAATGGTAAGTTGTTGAGTCTTTAAGGGATTTTGGTTTGCCATACCAGTACTCTCTGCCTTGTCATCCTGACTGTTAGTTTTATTTTTTGAGAAGTCACAGAGGTGTACCTAACCTGTAGTGGGTCTACACATGTACATACACGCCCTACCTTTAGATATCCCACGTACATACGCAGTCTTCTTAAGTGTCAGTAGCATGCCTGTGTCAAGAAGAGTTTTACTTAAGAAGGGATAGTCAACCTCTTCCTTGATTGAAGTCTGAATTCTTAGGGGTTTCTTGATTTAGTACTGGTCTCTGTAGTTACATTATTCAGCCTGGGTTTGATGTCAGTTTGATTTTTCTTTTAAATGATTGCTTGTGTTTTCTTTGAAAGGGTTTGAG
>SNQJ01S0263880.1:0-12071 GCA_010110895.2 Picea sitchensis | reverse complement strand
TATTAATAAAAATACGTCATTGGTTGTGAGACAAGGGGGACTAAAGAGATGGGTGTTGGTTTGGTATCTGAGTTTACTTTTAACATGATTGACCCAGGGTTCAAGTCTACTAGGGTTCCAACAAAGCCTCTAAAACTGTCGGCTCTCCTGGTAAACCAGAAGGCAACACAATACACAGGGTGCACTGTGCAGTCTCACCTGAGATAGTCTTAATGGGTGACTATAATACTCAAGTGTCTGCAGTCCAGGATTGAGTGGATATCTGAGAAGTGTTCGCTGAGAGTTCTATTCCATTTATTAAAGAAATATATTGTCATTCCCAATTATGCATGTAATGTAATAATCTCATTCATTCATCATTCTAACCTCTACTTATAAATAGTAAAAGAAACACAAACATTCAATCACATAAAACCAATTTTACCATGGTTCACCCCTCCCTAGGCTACATCCACAAATATCTAGCTCTCAAGCTCTTCTATTATGGTAGTTCCAAAACTACAATGTCGTGCGCTTTACAACTCATCCTCAGTTAGGTCGAGATCTATTACGAGGCAGACTAGATCGCACCATGCTCCTCAGCCTACGATCTAACCCTCGAGATCTACCCTCCTTACTCATCTACATCTCAATAGCTTACAAAAAGGTATCGGATTACAATATTGTTTCTCCAAGAACTCCCTAAAAATGTCTCTCTATCCCTGCTTCATCGACTCCCTAAACCCAACTCTAGACCTCGCTATGAGACCTAGGTATCTATATTTATATGTTTCTAGCTCATCGACCATTACAATGTATTATAAAAACCCTAACCCTAACATCGTTAGGTATTCCATGCATGCGCGCATGCTGCTCTTCTTTCCAGTTGTCGCTTTCCTTGTGCATGCCTTCCTTCCCAAAATAACCTTTCTTTCTTCTTCGGTCTGTTTCCAATAGGCCCACAACACTGACATGTGGCTCATCCTGAGCCACCTAACCCTTGTGTGCTTCCTCGATATCCCTCATGATCACTTGGAACTTCTCTATGTGCTCTGTTGCTTGCGTTTGGGCCTGCGTGGTCTTCTCCTTGAGTGCGTCCAATACCTGCACTGCAATCTTGTCGCTGACCAACCTTGCACATTCTGCCTGGGTCTATGCCATATATGTTTTGGCTTCCTCTGCCTGTGTAATGACCTTTGTTTCTCTCTCCTGGAGTGGTTCCATATGAGCTTGGCGCTCCTTTTTTTGCGTCTACGCAATTATGAGTTCTACCTGTAGTTTCTTCATGTCTTGTGCCCGTTTGACACGCTCTGTGATTGACATTGTATTATGCCTCTACTTGAGGTCTTGGATAACTGCGTTTATCCTTTATCCTTCCTCGTCCCACTGCTAGACTTGTTGATCCTCTTCTAGCTCCGTCCAGAGCCGTGCTGCTTTCTCAAACAATTCGTCCGCCGCGTGGAATTGTCATTCTATCTCTTGTATCTACTCTGTTGCATCCCGTTTCCTTTGTTGGTGGGTTAATTGGTCCTACAAAGTCTATTGCCCATTTTTCAAATACCTGCAAAGTTACTTGTGGTCGCAATGGAATCACATCCCTTCTATTAGGTTTACCAACTCTCTGACAGACATTGCATCTCTGACAGTACTCTTTCGAGTCTCTGTGAGTGGTCGGCCACCATAATCCTGCACACAATACCTTCTGCATGGTATCTTTGCTTCCGTAATGTCCTCCTGCTATTCCCTCATGGGATTCTGCTAAAATCCTTGGTCTTTCATGTTCTAGCACTAAGCACATATTTTCACAAGATATTATATGCACCCATTTTGTATAAGTGTCTTGCAATCAGCTGATAGTCTGTAGCACAGACTACTAGGTTTTTCTTCCACGCAGTGTTATATTCCTGTGGTGCAATCCCTGTACTCAAGTACTGAATGATGTCTCCAAAGTATTCATCGACAATCTGAACTGAAAATAACTGTGCGTCCGAAACATTTTCCTCTAAGTTTGTAGGTTCCTCTCCGTTCGTGACCCTTGATAGGTGGTCAGGTCCTCTGTTCAACTTCCCTGGCTTGACTATTACTTCAAAATAAAATTCTTGAAGCAATAGTAACCATCGATAGATTCTCCCCCCCCAGCACTGGCTTGTTGATTAGGTACTTAAGGACCGAGTGATCTGTGAACATCTTAAAATGTTTTCCCAGTGAGTAATGTCTAAACTTCCGCAACACGTAGACCATAGCTAGGCCTTTCCTCTCTGTAGTATTATAATTCTTCTCCGATTCTGACAGTTTCCTACTCACGAATGGTATCGGATGATCCAAATCATCTACTCCTGGCTACACAAAATTAGCTCCAAGTGTTATGGTTGATGCATCTACATGTACATGGAATGTCTTCTCCCAGTCTGGAAATACTAGTATCAACGCAGTGACCATTTTTTCTTTTAGCATATCCAGACCATGCTGATAATACTCATTCCACTGAAACTTTGTATCTTTCCTTAACAATTTATCCATTGGCGCGGTGATCTGCGTGTACCCTTTGATAAATTTTTGTAGTATCCTGTGTGTCCCAATGTCACTCTTAGTTGACAGACTATTTTTGGTGGTGGTAGGTTAACGATTGCTGCAATTTTGGTAGGATCTACTAGTAAACCTTGCTTGCATACTATATGGCCCAATAGTATCCCAAACGGTGTCTCGAAGATGCACTTATTTATGTTTAATGATATTTGGCACTGCTTGCATCTTTCTAACATTAGCCGCAAGACCTCTACATGGTATTTCAACATACTATAGACTATCCAATCGTCCAAGTATACCTCTAGAAATTGGTGGATAAATTCCTTAAATGCAACTATGACTACTCTGGAAAATATTGCTAGTGCATTCTTCAGTCCAAATGACATGACTGTGTACTGGTAGGATCCCCATTATGTAGCAAACATGGTCTTGAATATTTCTTCCTATGCTATCTTGATATGGTGGTAGCCTGAGAATCCATCAGTGAATGAGTAAACTTCATGTCCTCCTATGTTCTCCAAAACTTCATTCGTGAAGGGTGTAGAGAATGGGTCATGTAGGCACACATCATTCAACTTTCTCAAGTCGACGCATATCCTTATCCTCCCTTGTTGTTTATCCTGAACTACCATCAAGATTATCCATTTTGATTCTTCCACAGGTTCTATGATCCCAGCTTCGAGCATCCTATCGATCTCATCTTTGACTTTTTGCTTATATATCATATTTAGTCTGTATGGTCATTGTCTAATCAGTCTTGGCTCAGCTTTGAGTGGTATCTTCATTTCACCTAGCTCTCCTGCTATGCCCTTCATTCTGTAAATGTTGTGGGGAACAGGTCGTTGTACTCGCACAGTAACTCTGTTATGATTTCTACTGTCTGCTCATCCCAATAGTCTCCAATGCTGGCCATTTTGCGATTCTCAACTGTCCCAATGTTTACTTTCTTCACCTTGATCGGTGCAACAATAACTTCTGATTCTAGAGGTGGGACTTCAATTTCTCTTTCGCCTTCCACTTCCTCGACCTGAATATCACGTGGATTGTCTTCCTTTGGTACTTCTTCCTGCACATGGTAACATGACAACAGTTCTTTCATTGTCTGTCTGTTCCGCTGCTGTTCGTCTATTATGAGTTCGACTTCTGGTTCTTTAATGAATATCACCCCTCTTATTTTCTTAAGTGTTGCATCTATGTTGGGGTTCTCATGCTCGAATGAGAAAGTGACTATAAAGTTATGTTGCAATACTGGCCAGTTCGTAGTTCCTCTGCCTAGTTCTTGATCCATATACCAGTGTGCTGGTATGACCTCTAATGTGTGTACGAAGTGATGAGGCCATTCCTCTGGGGATGTCATTTTCCACAATGCTCTGCACTTCTCCAAGTGTTCCCCTGGTGCCCTATGTCCATCATACTTCTGCTGCTGGTTGCTTCTCTGTTCCAAAACTTATGCATAGTAACCACTTACATTGGTACCAATCCTTGATTGTTTCTTTGTGTGCGCCCCACCATCTTGCATGTGTGGCCTTGAGTGCTATATCGAGTGCTAAGAGTCTCTGATTTTCTAACACTTCATCCTCGTACAGTGCCAAGAATATTTCTAGATCGTTTACTCCATGGAAACTGGGTGGTTCCCTTATTTCTGTACCTACCCATCTTACTGCGTGATCTATTCTTGCGCATTTTCTTATGGAGACTTCGTGTAGACTTTGTTGTCAGTTCTCTAAACCTGTATCTGAGTCTGACACACATGAAGTAATGCTCCACCAACTAAGTATCCCATATGCAGTTGGGTTTACATAGTCCTCATCACGCATAGTTGTCGTGTACGAATGGATGATTTCCTCCAAGTCTAAACAAGTAGGCTCTACAAACCTCCCCCCTTCTGATGGGTCTAATGGCGCAATGACCCTGTATTATCCTGACTCAAATGTCATTTTTTGTTTTTTTAAATTGATTATGGCCTGGTTATCAAATGCCCAATCCAAGCCAAGCAATGTTGGATATGGTGTTGCTCCATCCACTATCTCTATTATTTCGAAGTCTGCTTTAGTGCACACTCTGTCTAGGTCTACTGTTACTCCTTTCAGTCTGCCAACTAGTAGAACCTTGTGTTGGTTTGCTATCTTCAGCTGAACGGGTGAATATCCTAATGTGGGATCTCCCATACATTGCCATGTCTTCTTGGGTAATACATTGACTTCAGATCCTAGATCCAGCATAATATCTCCCATGTTGAAATCCCCAATGTTGGTATTCAGCCTGAACTCCCTACTTGTTCTTCTCCTTGTATGTAGGTGATTGAATGTTTTTTGTTCTTGTTTTCTGGCTGTCTCTATGCTACATCTTTCTAATATATTTTGCAATATTTTGACAGAGGATGGATCATTTAATAGTTTTACACATGATTGCAAAAATCCTTTGATTGTACTTACTTGTCCCAAGGGTTGCATTTCTTTGGTATGATCCAATGATGGAAGCATATCGTACTCCGACACTTCCTTGTTCTGCTGCACAGTTGAAGTCGACGTGGTGTCTGGATTCAAAATTTCTTGTCTGGCTTTCTTAAAATTGTCCTTCTCGTTCTGTGCATTGAACTGCTTCCTTGGTTCGACATTCTTCTTCACCCACTTGTGTTGTACTAGCCCTTTTCGGACTGCGTCATTTCCTGTTTTATCTCCTCCGCACGTAACTATGTTGATGTTCCATCCTTCATCCCTTTCTTCAGCTGAAATCCATTGAAAATTTTGGTTGGTTTGATTCCTCTTTTCCTGGATCTTCCCTAATAACATAGGACATTATTTTGTGTCATGATTTGATGTGTGACAGTACATACAAGTCATTGGTGGAAGTGGAAATTCTCTTGCATAGTGTCCTAGTTGTTGACAGTTTTGACATACCACTGGTCCTCTACCTCTTCCAAAGCCTCCTCTTTCTCGTCCTCCTCCTCTGTAGCTAGCTCTATCTCCTAGCGTTATATTGAGGTGCCTGATTGTACTGTGCGGTATTGTACTGAGGTTGCGTTGTGTTTTAATGTAGTTGCGCGACATTATATGGTTTTTTCACAGTATTATACTATTGTTGCACAGTGTTGTATGGGGCTAGTACATGGTTAAACCAAGGTGCGGCTTGCTCGGTCATCATTTCTGCCTGCACCCTATATGCATCTGATGTCCTCTCTCTCATCAAGTCCATAGTTCTACAATCTTGGTCATTGTGGCCCACTGACTTGCAAAAGTTTCAATATGAACTCTTTGGGAATGTATGGTATTTTTGCATCATTGGGCAATGATATGGATCGTGGCCCAGTTTCTTACATATTTCACACCATGGTCCTTCTATTGGTAATGAATTTGGCATCCCTGCTGCCATATATTGTGCGAATGTTGGACATTCGTTCTTGTGGTGTCCTTTTGTTTTGGATGTGGTACACCAAACGACTTCTCATTTATCCTTACTTTTGTTCTGGTTTAGCTAGAATGTTAATTTCTTCAAATCCTCCTTCAACTCTTCGATGGCTGGATCCATCTTCTGGTATTTGTTTTCTTCTAGTTGGAAGGTTGCCTGCAGAGCCTCTGCCCGTGTCTGAAACTTCTATTGTGACAATGGATATTTCAAGTGTGGTAGTAGTGAATTGACGAACATGTGCATGTGCTGCATATCTTTCATGAGATATTTCAACTTTCCTTTTAGTCACTTGAATCTTTGGTCAATCTCCCATAAAGATTCTCCTGGTTTATGTCTAATTTCTATCATCTCATTCATGTATTGATCCTCTGAACTTGGCTTCTGAAACTCATTTATCAACAACTTCTTGATGTTTGCAATCGTTTTGGTTGTCCCTGGTGGATTGTTTGTAGCTAAACTCATATACCAATCCAGTGCATGATCCCTTAGTGTAATCTCTAGCTGTGCAAGTTTAGTGTCCTCTTCTATGATTTTTTTTCCTTCCCAGATATTCTCACAGATAAACATGTGTTTTTCTGGGTCCTCCAATGCTTCTCCTTTGAATTATGGTAACTTGATGGTGGGATCGTGTCCTGCCATTCTGAATGTTGAACTACTACCTCCGTGCGGTGTAGATACTTGACTAGTGCTTCATGAACTGGATCCTCCAATTGTTGTTCCTTTTGTATATGTACTTCCTGCTATCTTTCTTCTCCCAAAATTCGGTTGTCTAAACGATGGTGTTCTTTTTGGTGTGTTAGTCGCACATGGGTTTATGGGTTCCACACTGACATTGATATGGATAGGATTGTTGCCTTCTCTTCCTGCTCTTGGACCTCTCATCTTCCTCACATATGTTGTGCTCAAGATTTCCTCAATCTCCTCCACAACCCGAAGATCCTCTACCTCCTCTTCATCACTTTCCAAGCCTTCCCTTGCAGCTATAACTCTCTTCTTGGTATTCACCTTGTATTGGTAGGGTACTCCACTATGCTTCTTTCCAACTGTTGCCATGATCCGCTTGATCTGGTCATCGTCCATCATGATTGGGTCCAAGGCTTCTTCCTTCTTGCCTTTATCCACTTCTCCTTCCATTTCTTCTCTTTTTGTCAGTGCTTCCCCCCTTCCCCCATGCACGCAAGGAAGTTTAGATGTCTGACTCCATTGCCATTACACCTTTCTTATATAGCAGTATCTTAACAAGAGTATACAACGATCGAATAAACCTTCCTCGAGGCCCACATAGAAAATATTTCTCCCCTGCGTTGTACGACTTCATGGTATCTACTGTTATAAAGCCTGCTATAATACTGTTGTGCCAAAAATCTACTACGCGGGTGAATTTATTATTCACCTGCTGTAACTGCTCCATCTGAACTAGGGTCCACTCTAACTATCGGATCCAGTTTGTTGCATGGTTATCCTTCAACCTCAATATCCACTCCTGCAATAAGTGTGGAAATCACAGAAAAATACTTCATGCAGATCAGTAAACACATACTTCTCAAGATATTTGCACGGTGTTACTCTAGGGTTTCTGTTATCTTTCTGTGCAAAATCCAACTCCTTTGTCTTCAACCAGCTTTCGATATCTTCTTTTGTGGGATTCCATGATCTCAACACCCCCTTCTAGCAATGCATTCTCACCTTCTTGTTGTCTGATTCTGTATTCTCTTGACCCGCCTTCCGCAGATCTTACGTATCTTTTAACATAGTTTCAATAGATCCTATCTACTCAATCCTATATTGTTCCAACCTAAAATGGAACCATTTGTTGGTTTGGTACCCCAGTTTACCTTTAACATGATTAACTGAGGGTTCAAGTCTATTGGGGTTCCAACAAAGCCTCTAAAACTATCGGCCCTCCTGGTAAACTAGAAGGCAACACTAAAGGGTGCACTGCACAGTCTCACCCGAGATAGTCTTAATGGGTGACTGCAATAGTCAGGTGTCTACAGTCTAGGATTGAGTGGATATATGAGAAGTGTGTGTCGAGAGTTCTATTCCACTTATTAAAGAAATATATTGTCATTCCCAATTATGCATGTAATGTAATAAGCTCATTCATTCATCATGCTAACCTCTACTCACAAACAGTAAAAGAAACACAAGCATTTAATCACATAACACTGGTTTTACCGTGGTTCACCCCCCTGGGCTACATCCACAAAGATCTGGTTCTCAAGCTCTTCTATTATGATAGTTCCAAAACTACAACACCGTGCACTTTACAACTCATCCTCAGTCGGGTTGAGAACTATTACAAGGCGGACTAGATCGCACCAGTCTCCTTAGCATGCGATCTAGCCCTCTAGATCTACCCTCCTTACTCCTCTACAACTCAACAACTTACAAAAAGGTATCGGATTACAATATTGTTTCTCCAAGAACTCCCTAAAAAGGTCTCTCTATCCCTGCTTCATCGAATCCCTAAACCCGACTCTAGACCTCGCTATGAGACCTAGGTATCTATATTTATAAGTTTCTGGTTCATCAACCATTACAATGTATTACAAAAACCCTAACCCTAACATCGTTAGGTTTTCCATGCATGCACACGTGCCGCTCTTCCTTCCAGTTGTCACTTTCCTCGTGCATGCCTTCCTTCCCAAAATAGTCTTTCTTCCCGCTTTGGCCTGCTTCCAACAATGGGGGGCTATGATTTCATGAGAGAGGAATGAGATGGGGTTTAAAGGGGCTCAAAGGGGCCAAAGCCATGAAATGTAATAATTTATTGTAACCCAAAGTCCTTACCTTAACCTGTACTAAAGGACAAATCAAGCTTGGGATATCTGCCAAGGTAGCTAGGTGGATTTATTTGAGTTCCAAGTTGTAAGTTCAAAGAATGCATACACTTTCCTTTTTTTTGGAAAGCTAGGGGATCATTCTCACCATCATTCTACTAATCATTCTATCATCATTATAACTTGGCATGAGTTGCAAGAGGTATTGAGTGAATCCTGTAACAAAGGTTGAATTGTAATTGTAATTCCGTTGAGAAAATTACCATTAAGAATCCTAGTAGATCCTAGCATTGGGATTTTCCTAGATAGGTTATTTTGGAGCCCAAGAAAGAGGTGTGATAGCCCAGGGACTACATTGTAGAGAAGGGGATCCACTCTTTTGGTTGTGTATAGTGAAGGGGGAAAGAGAGATGGTGATTGATATGGTTGCATGAGTGAACATGTTGTGAAATTAGTGGGAATTGGGCTAAGAGAGAGTGCTCATTTGTCCTTCTGGACTCATAGCCCTAGCTCAGTTGTGGCCTATTATAGAAATACCTGGTGCAACAATGCCTATGGTTGGGAGGAACATCCTACATTTGCATCTAGTTGATGTAATTCATTATTAAGGATACATATTTTGCTTATATGTTGTTTTATGTTATTCCTTTTATGTGTTTAATGGATGATACATTTAATTAATAATTGTGCATTTGTAATCTAAATGTTATCATAAATTATGCATGAGTTTGCATGTCATTTTCATATGTAATTACATTATGGTAGGGCATAATACTGATTTGGTATCAGGGTTGCATGTATGTGATATGGATGGGTGAAATGAAATAAATTGTTAAAAATTTCTAGTGCCCCACCATACTAGCAGGCAGAGGGGTGGTCATTACATTTATTTCATGCTATCATTAGTTTATTGTTTGTGATTTGGAATGTATATAGTGTAATCTTGCAAAATAAGTTTGGATTACTTTATGCATTTGCTTCAATTGGTTTTGTTATTTTTGGTTTTGTTAGATTAATTTAGGGCATACTACATTTTGCATATCAGTTTAGTCACATGTCATTCATTGCATTCAAAATACCTTGAATGGTGGATTAGGGCACAACCAATAAAATCCCAAAACCAGTAATGACTATTAGGCCAAAATCTCAATGGATTTTCCTACAATAAATGGGAGAGAATCTAATTGGACCTCTTTTCCAAGGATAACCCCTACTGTTGATGCTAATTATTTTGTCCCATCAATAGAATTGGTGATAGAAGGAGGGGCAGTCCCGTGGCAAGTTGTCCATAAACATGGATGCATTTTCTTTTTGAAATGATCTTTATGGCTCTATCTCAAATCTTTGCATGGAAGTCCAACACAACATAATATTGCACGGGCCTTTGCAGGAACTCCCAAGAAAGGTAATTGAGTTATTGCCAAATTTCATTTGTGAAGGAAACATTATAGCAATCAGACATATTTGAATATATAAATCTAAGTTATGCTTGGTTAATATTACTCATGAAGAAATTTAATGTGTAAGTTGTTTCTTTCCCCTTTTGAACATAAGGTTTTAGATTTGTATGATGTTCTAGCCATTATCACAATTTAGATTTGGTCTTAATTTAGAGATATATTTTCTTAAGTTATTATGGTGAAAATTATAGTGTGGTTGAGATGTGTCTAAAATTTGATGAAGTGCTGGTGGAACTCGAAGAATCCATTCTTGACTTTAATACACATTTTCAGCAAGCCTACTATTATCTCCATTATAATCATAAGCCTTTAGTTCAAGTTGTTTGCCATTCGTATGTATGTCCTCTCCCCAAAACTATGGCTATGTTCATTTCGCAAAAATGAAACAAATTTAAATGAAGCGTGCGAGAAAGCACACAGTCTTGAGAAGGATTTGAAAAGGTACTTCCTTCTTCTTTTGATTTGAATAATGTAAAGTTTCTTGATTAATGTAAAGTTTCCTAAAGATAAACCAAAAGGGATAAAAAATCCTTTTGATTTGAATAATGTAAAGTTTCTTAAAGATAAACCAAAGGGAAAAAAATCCTTTTGATTTGAATAATGTAAAGTTTATTAAAGATTTGGTTTATCTTTGGTTCATCCTTTGGTTATTTTGAGTTGGAATCTACAACTTCAGGGTTAAAAATAACCCAAATTTGTTTGACTTATCGAGTAAAGAAAGTGGTTGCATGAACTAAATAATTTACTTTTTTCAGAATCGGAAGTGTGTTTATAACCCAACAACCAAGCTTCAAATAATGATAAGCCTGAGTATGAAGATGAAGAAGAGGTATTGTACACTTCGAGTAATTTACCAAATGTTGAAGCAGAAGAATGTGCAGAATTAGACTTCTCCCTACTTGGTAAGCATAGAGGCAACGAACTGTTGTCTTATTACCAACCTATGAAACTTAGTGAGAGGGAAGATTTAGAGAACCATGAGTATACACATGTTTTGTTAGATTTTTAAGGTCATTATGTGCTCTAAATTATTTCAAGGAATCTAAAAAGAAAACCTTTTTTGAAGTCCTTTTTATTTTCCCTCTTTGCCTTGAATTATTGAACTTTGAAATTATTGAACATTGAAATTTTGATGAAGATAAGTATTTTGAAACAGAGTTAGCATAGATTAAAAGTTGATTTTAGAACATGTATGAAAAATGCATACTTTTGCAAAATAAGATTCGTGAAGAAAATGTTAATTTATGTTGGCTCAATTGGTTAAGGTGTGAGTTTCGTTTGCTAGGCAACTCGAGTTCAATACCCTTATAGTGTGTTTAGTCGGGAGGAGACACCCAAAAATCTAGTGATGTTAAGGGTTGGTGCGGCCCAGGCCGGGTGCGATCCCCGAGTGATTTTAATGGCTTAGATGCCCATGGGTTCTGGTTTCTTAGCCAACGGTTGAAATGCTAGCCCTACAAGTGATGGGCATTTCTAACAAAAAAAAATCATAAAAAAAATATTATGCAAACCCGATTAGTAAATAACTACCATTCCTAAGAAGGTTTGAGGAGAAAAAAGGAGAAATTTGTGGACGTAACTTATGAAGATGGATCATTGTAATAAGAGCTAATGGAGATAAAAAATTAAGTTCTTTCCAATCTTATTGATGAAGACTTTAATAACACATCATTTTTGGATATCCGTGTGATTAACACAATCTAATCCATTTCTAACGACCCTCTCTTGGAATACCCTATTCACACATAAGCTAGAATATTATAACCAAAAGAAACCTCAAAAATACATGTATATGAGAGAGGCATACTATGGGTTATCCAAATTTATTGAGCTAATAAGAGGTAAGAAAGAACAATCTACAATATTTGGAAATGAATAGTTCATCACTACTTGCAGACATAAGTTTGATTTCTAC
>SNQJ01S0263877.1:0-12071 GCA_010110895.2 Picea sitchensis | reverse complement strand
ATATATCCAAAGAGAACAGAAGTAGCTCCGCAGGTAGCCAATTGACGGTGGCCCCACCAGAAGCATAGCTATAGAGGGAGAATATATCCCCTCTGTTAAACTATGAGCTTGATTTCTTATCTTGGGATTAATTCTTTTATTTTCTTCAATGCTTTGATTCCAACTTAATACATAACAATTTCAAATCATAATCGAATAAAAATTATGTAGATATAAGTAAACATGCATATCAATAACACATATACACAGGCAAACCCTATACATGGAAAAAACCAGGAAAACAATATTCCTTTATTGCGTTAATGTAGATCTTACAAATATCCACCATGTTGTACTTCTCTCAAATAGCTTGCCAAGATGACTCCGACCCGACAAAGGCTTAAAGACCTTGTTGAAAATACACCTTTGATATGTTTCCTCTTTATCACTTATGTGCTCCTCTATTACTTCACCCTCAACCTACATATGAAAACTCTATTTCAAAACTATGTTGCAAAATTGTGTTGCAAAATTGTGTTGAGAGGGTTCAACCTACCTCTTCTTATATAGGTTGAATAGGAAAGAGGAGAAGATCAAAATAGTAACCTGATTGCATGCATTAGTCATAACTCAACAATTTGGATTCGAACTTAGAACTAGACTTGAGGTGGTTACAAATCAGCATTACACTTGAGTTTGAACTTGAGAACTAGACTTGATTAGTTACAACTCGACATTACACTTTAGTTCAAACTTAGAACTAGACTTGAGGATTGACATGCTTTAGTTCAAACTTAGAACTAGACTTAGAGATTGACATGCTTTAGTTCAAACTTAGACTAGACTTTAAGACTTTAGTTGCAACTCAACATTACACTTTAGTTCTAAGATGGAACTAGACTCAAGACTTTGGATTGCAACTCAACATTACACCTTAGTTCTAGACTCAAGACTTTTAGTTGCAACTCAACATTACTAAAAATGAGAACTAGACTCAAGACTTTAGTTGCAACTCATCATTACACTTTGGTTATAACATAGAAATAGACTCAATACTTTAGTTACACAACTCTTGATGAGGCAATTCAAAATTCTCTTCATGGTGGATAATGTTTACACATGCCAGCACTAGATGAATACAATTACATCATTTGCAATATTAGGAATGTCGTTTGTTTTTAGCTCATAGGAATTTTTACATCAACTTAACTTTTCTAGATACCTTGACTTTTTCTCATGGCTCCTAAGGCTTGACTAGGCTCCTGAGGGGTTGTATGTTCCCCTGACTTTTGCACTAGTTTTTTCTATGCTCACAGGAGTTGTACATTCCCCTCAACTTTTGCACTAGACTTTCTATGTTCACAAATTTTACTCGTTCCCCCTGAATTTTTTCATTAGACTTAGATAGAATCTCATTAAGTCTAACTTTAGTTGACTCAAATACGTTGCTCGTTCCCCTTGGCTTTTTTCAATACCTCCCACAAGGCTGGTTGATTCTCCAAATCTCTTAGCTAGCCTTAGGGTGGCCATATGGCCTCTCATTGGAGAATGACTATCAATCCTGCCAAATTTAACACCCTCTCAACGAGGGATTCATTATCAGACATAACAATATTTCCTCTCAACTGCATAAACTGTCTCAAGATTAGAGCTTGAGTGGGAATATCATCTACTGCTTTCGCTTCCATTGGCCATGTCTTGTAACTATCTGATTTTTCTCTGGACAAAGTCTCGAATGTAGTGTCGATCATGCCAATATGTTTTGACACGTCTTGAAATACTGAGTTCTCTATCAATTTTATACAACTTTGATTATCACAATGAATAGCGTCATCTCGAGCTTGTCCACCAAACAACCAGTAATTTTCACGATCCATATTGTTTCCTTACTAGCATCACTTGCTGCAATGCTCAACCTATGTTGTAATCTTTATAATGGATCCCTACTTTCAGCTCGACCAAGAGATCATAGAGGATCATAAAATTAAAGCTAGTATCCAGAGGTACTCTTCCGATCCACTGGGTTTCTTGCCTAGTCAACATCTGCATACCTATGAAAAAATAAACCACCATTGGATGTATATCCCAGACCATAAGTATGTTGGACAACTAAGAGGGGTGGGGGGGTGAATCAGTTTTTTTATTGTGCTTAAACAATTGTGCTTCTTTTAGAAAACTTTATAAGGCACTCAATGATGATGACAATATTGCGAGGGAAATAAACAAAAGGCACATTGACATCAGTCACATATATGAAACATAGGGAACAAATATTTCCCAAAGGAAACCCATACAATTAAAACCTCTTTTCTTTATGATGGTAATGGTTACATTCTTTACATTATCATTACATATGAGAAACAACTCATAATGAGGCTACAACCTTAGTTTTGCAAGGGTCTGCTGAGCACCAACTCTGTTTTCTCTAGCACCCATTAGAAGGGAAGCATCAACTCCCTATGTTCAAGCACCCACTTGAACCTTTGAGGGACACAGTTCTCCCTAGCACCTCCCAACCACTTACGAGATTAAAAATTCTTTGTTACTAAAACTTGTTACAGTGATATAAAGTTATTCAGTGGCTTACCAACCTTGTCACTGTGCGATTTTGCTACTGCGCCCTATGCATCGGTGTCTTACGCACCTTGCACTTCTGTTCTTCTAGATTTTATGCTCTAAATTGCCATATCCTTTCAATGCAACATTGCTCTACTATGCATTTCTACTCCTACGCTCTACCTCCTTGCACACAACTGAATTCTCCTCTGCTTGACGAGTTTCTTCCTTTACTAGATGAAGCTTGGAGACTCTTCTCCTCCTCTGGCGATCACACAGAAATCTCTTCGAATCTTACGGTAGCAGAAACTATCAATGGTTTCTAGAAGTTAGATTGTGAGGAGCAACATTAGCCCTCAGATCATACTCAAATTCACCTCCACCATTGGATTGGCTCCATGGGATCTTGCATTCATTTTGGCATTTGGGCATTGACAATTCAACATTCATGTGACAAAGTGTCTCGACACTCCCATGCTAGCGATCTCGAAGCATTGATATGGAGATTTTCTTCACTAGCTCCTTCCTCTATATGACCATGGCCATGACCAAGTGTTATGTATAAATTTCTTTCCGCGAATTCATGTTTAGTGAATCTAGAGATGAAGACATATCGACTCTCAAGTCGCGTCATTAAAATGGAGCTTATGCGGATGACTCCTTCCTTCCATTGACCACTTGGGAGGTGACCATAGATCCATTAACAAAGAGGTTAGCTTCATATTTCATGAAGGTTTGCACACCATGCTCCATTGATCCCAAGTCAATGAATTTTCAATTTAACGCCGCTTGTCCTATGATTTGACGGTTCAGATCTGATCTTGATTAAATAGCTCGATTAACTAGCGAGAGTTCTTCGATGGAGGTATTGTCACTCCGACTTGCGGTAAGCGATATTAGAAATAAAGTAGGATGAAGCGGTCAGTCCACCTTGATCGATGGATGCGATTAACTCCGCGATATCGCATCCTCCGCGAAGGTTAACCGATGGAGGTTCTTATCACCGAAGTTGTGATGCTTTGAGACTCAAGATGGGCTTCGGATCAGGTCCTTGTTCTTGGTGATCGGCCGGTCTGATATTTCATGATATCACATCTTGTTGATCGATGGAGATTCTCATCCTCCAATTAAGCGATCGCCAAAACCCACAAATGAAGTCTTTGACGTACTCGATCTTTTGCCATGCGTCCCTCTTGGATCAGCGGTCAAGTTCTTGTCATGATTTTGCATATTGCGATTTGGCATTCCTGCGGTATTGTTTCTTGACTCTCCAAGGAAGTTGTGAGTGTGAAGCAGATAGAGATGAGATCAATGGTCCACGATCTCGATGAATCTATGGTCTATATCTCATTGTGAATTCACATCTTCGGTAATGCGCATCCGGAGTTTCAAGATTTTTGCAAGCTTCGCTTCACCTTGCGCTTTTAAAGATCATGTAGATTCTCCCGGATCCTACGATGAATTACGTCCTCACTCGGATCCCAGCACGAGATATATCCTCCATATCACAGCGCACTCTTCTTATCTACATTGAGATCAGGAATTCTGAATTGTTGAACCAACGATCACTGTTATTGCTCCTCCCCGATTATCGCTAGCGATGATCAACATTATACTTTCCATCAATGACAAGAATCACGCTACCTATAAACATGCCAACAATCTCCCCTTTGGCATTGATGGCAACAAACCACCAGGTTCTTTTGCCCCTTGCTTGACATCAATGTCAAAGAAACAACTCCCACAGTTGTTTCATTAATTTTAGGAGGTATTAGATATTCAAACAATACAAATATTCCCCTAATAGGATGGACTCTCTTAGATGTGATTCGATATGACGCAACTTTTGTCGAGATATTCAAATGGTGTCTTTGGTAGGGGTTTAGTAAAGATGTATCACGCTATTTGTTACGTGGTGGGAATGTAATGGACTGAACAATCTGATTGGTGACTTGTTCTCTCATAAAATGACATTTTATGGGAATATGTAGCAGTATTGGAGTGGAGAATAGGATTTTTTAGACACACTTACCGATGGCACTAGTGTTATCAAAAATGGTGGGATGCGATGTGGTGTATTTTACTATCAAATCTGAAGTGCGAATGTCCATAATGCACGAGAGTGCAGCAAGTAATAGCGGCAATGTATTCTGCCTCTATGGTTGATAAAGGAATGGAACCTTTCTTTTAATCGGACTAAGGAGTTACCCGGGGAAGATGCTACTCCACTGAATTAGCACTACGTCACCAACCACAGTTTGCCCAATCGTAATGCGAGATAAGAAGTCGGTGAAAATTATGATTTTAGGGATACCACATACCATAGAAGTTATTTTTTTCAAATACCTAAATATCCTTTTGGCGGCTTACAAATGAATT
This sequence comes from Picea sitchensis, assembly GCA_010110895.2. Taxonomy (NCBI): domain Eukaryota; kingdom Viridiplantae; phylum Streptophyta; class Pinopsida; order Pinales; family Pinaceae; genus Picea; species Picea sitchensis. Next base: position 7,157 of record SNQJ01S0263877.1, on the reverse strand, counting down.
TGTTTATGTGCAGACTGATACCTTCCTAGCATTCCTACGGCTGCATTATGTGGGTGAGATGTTGTGATGTATAACATGATGCCTATCATTGATCAATATGAATTTGATCAACAGCCAATTGAATCATCATCCTTGCTTAATTTACATCCGGTTACCATAGGGGGTGTACCCACGGGTTTAGAATCTTCCATCTAAAACTAGCACTGACATTTCTCTTAGATATTTTTTCTTGATAAATGAACATCCCTTAAGACCTCTGAGTAATTTTTCAAAGCCAAGAAAATATGGCGGTTCTCCTATCATAGACATTTCAAATTGAGACTCAGAAGCAAACCATTGTACCAATGAATCCTTATTACATCAAAGATGATGTCATCTACATGAATATCGATGAGAGAAAATCATTATCCTCTGTTTTAATATACAGGTGTTGTCGGTTGTTTCTCTGAACCCTTTGTCTTTGAGATATGTATCGATCGTGATACCGGGCTCGAGGGGCTTGCTTTAAACCATATAAATATTTCTTCATCTTGCATATTAAATTCCAAGGTTAACTCAGGGCCAGTTTGAAACCTTCTGTTTGTTCCATATAGACTTGTTCACATAAATCTCCATTTAGAAAGGATGACTTGACATCCATTTGGTAGACTTCAAACCTTTTGCAACCAAGAAGCATAGGAAAAGAAACATTGATGGTTCTAATCTTCTGGACACACGTAACAAATAAAATCGGTCCAACTATCTAAGCATAGTCTTTACAGACTAACCTCACTTTTTTTCTGATAACTTTTCCTTGCTCATTCAACTTATTCTTAAAGATCATTTGGAGCCAATGATGTTTTACCTTCAGTTCTTTGAATCATCTCCATTATTATTTTCTCAATCGATCAAGTTCTTCATTCATTAGTTTAATCCCGGTGTTCATCGTTGTTGGCTTCATTAAAATTACGGGGTTCCATCATGGATATGAAGGCTATATAGAATTGTTGTTTTTTATTATCTTTCTTTTGGTTTGTACTCCTTTGTCTTTTTCTCAAATTATATGACTTGCAGGATGAATCTTTTCAATGATCTTGCAGGAGGAATTTGAAGTTGTATGATGATTTGAGTGCAATGCAGGTGTACGAGGAGTCTTCATCTGATTTAGAGTCTTAGTTTTCTAATTCTTGGACCTGTACATCTTCAGCTTTAGCTGTGTCATATGTAGAAGACTCATTCTTGCCATACTCTCTTGCTGCAGTGCTTCATGGGTTTTACATCCATCTGGGTCAACCATTTTATGTAACCTCTTATTATAGCATATATATCCTTTATTGTTTGTAGCATACCCTAGAAAATACAGCCAGGCATCCCTATCATCATATTTATTGAGCTCTCATCATTGTTAACGTATCGATACTCCTACAAGGGACTACGAAGTGTTTGATTGGTAGTCTTCCAAACCATAATTCATAAGGTGTCTTGTCACTTTGTGAAGTGCGAGGTGGGCTTTAATTATGCGGGTACTAAGTGTATTTCTTCTGATGGAGTTTGACCAATGTTCTTCTCATTCATCATTGACATTGATGTTTTACGTTTTCCTCTTAACTTCTCCATTTTGTTGTGGAGTTCTTGGGATTGTGTATTCTCTCTTAGAGTGCAACAATGCAGGGAATTCTATGAGGAATCTCTTGACATAAATCTCCTCGATTGATCTTCGCCTTTAACCTCTTACTTTATTTGAGTCTCTCTTAAAATTTCTTACATATTTTAAACTTCTCAAATGCTTTGGATTTTTCTTTGAGAAGGCAACCAGTAAGTCACGGAGTAATCATCGATAATCAACATGAAGTATTTTTCTTTCCCCATGCCTTCGATCTTGATAGTCCCACATAAATCCATATGAACTAGTTAGGTGGTTTCTGTTGAGTAAAGCTTTTGGACTTAAACTGTGTCCTATTTTTGCTTCCCTACTTGACGAGGTTTACACATTGAATCTTGGGGCTTTTATTGATATTCTCGGAAGATCTTTTACTTCCTTGAGGTTTTGAGTTTGATTAAGTGATAAAATTTTAAATGTCCAAGTCTCCTATACCATTAACTAGCTTTCATCATTTTTTCTTAGATGACTTTCTTCTCTATTTTCTTTCAACAAATATACATTATTTTTACGTCCTTGTGCTGGCCACCACTTGTCTTTGATTTCTGGACTTTATCTTGCGGTCCTTGGATGTGAAAAACACCTCACATCCTCTATCCACACATTTGACTTACATCGAGCAAATTATGTTTCAGCCCATCCACAAGTAGAACATCTTGGGCTTTTCCTTTTCCATTACTTAAGTTCACCATCCATTTTCCTTTTATTTTCCACGGGCATCATTTCCAAAGGTTATGTTTTCTGATTTGCTTTCACTTAGAGATAGAGAATTACCTTTGTCTCAGATCATCGTTTAGACATTCTCTATATACCAAGGGTTCATTTTCTTTGAAGGACAATACTAATCCACACTTGTCACTTTCTTCTTCTTCCAAAACATTTTCAGGGGGTTGCGAATCACGGTTCATAGTTCCTTAACCGACTGATCAATGGAGTTATGTCCAAAGTTATGACATGTGGAGCATTCAACCTCATTACTCCAATCATCAAACTTATTTTTGTAGTGTTGCCTACTTATTGACTAGTGATTATTTCTTGGCCTCCTTAGTTGTATGTGTCTAGGCTTAATTTGGAAATTTGCGGTATGTGAATGATTATTGCCGAAATTTGTATCATTCTTTGTTGTGGGAAGTATTTATTCCTTTGAAATCTTAATTGCTCATGTCTAAGTCTTAAGGAGCAATTTATGGCTTTAATGACCAAAGTTAAGCAGTGGAAACAATAGCCATAGAAAAATTCTTTGTGTACACGGAGAAAGATGGTTGTCTTCTTTGAGTAAAGCGATTTCTTTCTTCGATGATTTCTTTTAGTAGAGAAGCATTGTTTCTTCATTCCTACAGTTAGGTCCTAGAACCTTTTTTCTTTACTAGATCTGGGCGGTTGATTGTCTTCCTTTTTTCCTGCAAGTTTGTTATTGTCATTGGTTGTACTTTTGACCAAACTTGATGGGTTCTTCATCTCCTGTCTTACCATTGTTTGATCCCTCTTCATAACCAAACAAGTTTTCAACAGTTCCTTTCTTTGATTCAAAATGCGAGTGGCTAATCCTTCTAAGGCTTTGATGTGATAGATTATGATTATACAAGGGTTGAAACTTCTCCAACTCTTTCCCCATTTCACTACTTCTTGTTCCTAATGCTTCACATCTTGCCTTCTTTTAAATTAGTTTGTTGTTTGAGAATCTCTTCAATTTTCTTTGCCTCTTCAATTCTACTTTTAGTAGGACCAAGGTATTCATCAAGTTCTTCTTGCATGCTATCGATTTGTATCAACAATTGTCTTTGCTTTCTTCTCTTGATTCTTAGTCGTCAATCTCTTCCAATGCAGCGAGGAGTTCTCCTTCCATGTCAACCACAACTTCTTCTTCATTAACATCCCCCACCTGTACTATTATTATCATATTCCTCTTTGGCCATGAGTATGAAGTCATTTAGTTTATCTTCAATAGTGAATCATTGTCTTCATCATCTGAAGGATCATCATCATTAACTAGCGAACTTTCTTCCTTAAAGTTATTCTCTTACAAAAGAATTTACGTTTTATTTCTCCTCATCATCACAAGTCGATCCCTTTCTTTGTGGGGACATTTATTTTAAAATTACCTATCCTACCATAGTTAAAACATCGAAAGGAAGTTTACCTTTGTATTTTCTGATCCCTTCTTTAGTCTCTTCAAAAAAAAATTCTTCAATTTCATCGGTCTGGAATCCTCTTTCTTGTCTGATTTAAATGATGTTTCTCTAGAGGTGGGTTTATCTTCGCTATTCTCCATTTCATCTTGATCCAATGTTCCTAGAAGTTGATCAAAGCACCCAAGGTTTTAGATCATTAAGTTCTTGTATGCTTGAGATACCTTTGGGTTTAACCTATCTGGGAGAGATCTCAAGATTTTACGAACTAAAGAAGGTTCCCAATTGTTTTACCAAGTTCCTTCATTGCATTTTCCATTTCTTCTACTCGAGAGAAATTTTGCAATAGTTTCATATTCCTTCATCTTAAACTGTTCAAACTATATTATGTAGGTTTGAAGCTTTGCATCCTTTACCTTCTCATTACCCTCATAATTACTAATGAGTTTTTATACATTTCTTCTTTGGCGGTTGCTAGGTGCATAACTTTCGAGATTCATCTTCAAGAAGCCCACTCAAGATAGCATTCATAGCCTTAGCTTTGAGCTAAATTCTAGTTGTCATCCTTATTAGCTAGCACAAGCTTTTATAGCCATTATCTACCACATCCCGGACATATGCACCTAAAGCCATTATGTAAGTTCTCATTCTAACTTTCGGAAGGCAAAGTTTGTTCCATTGAATAGAGGGGCCTTATTGGTTGAATTTCCTTCATGGTTAGCGTGTTTAAGATCTAGGATCTACCCATGGCAAAGGGAATTCGACTCACGATACCAATTTTGGAGAACTAAGGAGGGTGAATCGGTTGATATTGCAGGTGCTTAAACAATTATGATTCTTTTAAAAAACTTTGCAAGGCACTCAATGATGATTTCAATAATGCTGAGGAAAAGAAGCAAAGGCACATTCAACATCGGTCACAAATATGAGAACCGCGAGGCAGTTATTTCCGAGGGAAATATACGATTAAAGCCTCTTTTCTTTATATGATAGAAATAGTTGCATTCTTTACATTATCATACATATGAGCACCAAATCATAATGAGTCTACAACCTCAGTTTACAAGTTGCTACTTGTTGAGCATAACTATCCTATTTTCTCCAGCACCCACTAGAGGAAGCACCAACTCCACGATTTCTCGGCACCAACTGAAGGAGCACCAACTCCACGTGTTCAAGCACCCACTTGAACCTTTGAGGACCTGAGTCCTCCCTAGCACCTCCCAATGACCTTGAAATATAAATTCTTTTTGTTACTGAAACTTATTGCAATTGATATAAAGTTATTCAATCACTTACCATCCCCTTTATTTGTTGTTTCCTATTACCTTTGCTGCCTTTTAATGCGCATCAGTGTCTTTTGCACACCCTTGCACTTCCCTATTTTTGCATTTTATGCTCTCTTTGCCATATCCTTTCAATGCAACATTCCTCTACTATGCATTTCTACTCTTGTACTCTGCCTCCTTGCACACACCTGAATTCTCCTCCATAGTGACAACCCTTATCTCTTCTTTGTTCATAATTCTTATAGTCTATATTTTTTGTCTTTGTGCATGCAATATTTCCAATGCCTCTGCATACTCACTCAGTGCCAAATTCCTCCATCTCAGAGTGTTCTGCCTCATCATCATCACGACTCTTTAACTTCTTCAAAAAAAATTCCCATGTGTTCAACATCAGCGGAGTGTTACGTATAGATTTCTCGAAGCTTCTACTCGGTTGAGATTCTTCTTCTTCTCTGTCTTAGACGAGATTGTCCTTTCTATTTTCAGCTATAGACTTCCAATGCTCATCCATCTATCAATCCCTCTAGAATTGTCTTCCTTTCTTGGATGAATCTTGGAGACTCTTAAATCACGGTGATCACACAAGGGTCTCTTTGAATTCTTTTGAGAAACCATCAATGGTTTCTAGTAGTTACAATGTGAAGTACAACATTAGCCCTCCGATCATACTCAGATTCACATGCTGCTTTGTTGGATTGGCTCCATGGGATCTTGCATTCATTTACGCATTGACATTCAACAATTCAGCATTTGTGTGACCAAGTGTCTTGACACTCCCACTCGCGATCTTTGAAGCTCCGATATAGATCTTTTATGCACTATCTCCTTCCTCTATATGACCATGTCCATGACCAAAGCGTTTATGTATAGAAGTTCTTTTGCAAATTTAAGCGTTTAAATGAATGCGGAGATGTGGCATCTGTTGATTCTCAAGTCGCGATCTCGAATCCATTAAATGGAAATTATCACGGACTAACTCCTTACCTTCTCACTTGATGACCCCTACTTTGGAGGTGCCCATGAAATTTGTGCCAAAAGGTGCTTCATATTTTGTGTGATTTCCACACCATGCTCGGGTGACCTAAATTAGAATTTTCAATTACTTGCAACTTGTCCTATGATCATATCTAATCTTGATTTGGCGGCTCTGATGCTCATTGAGTTCTTAGATGGGTGTATCGTCGTCTTCGATGATGAATCGGATCAACAGTCAGTCTCGATAGTCTTGCATCTCGTTGATCTAGATGGAGATTCTCGTCGGTCAAGTCATGATCATTGAAACCCAAAATGGAGTCTTTGACATTATAATCTTACGCCACATGTCCCTCTTGGATCAGCAGTCAAGTTCTTGTGCATGATTTAGCATATCCGCGATTTCAACATTCACGTGGTATTGTTTCTTGACTCTCAAAGTCGCGATCGTGAAACCGAGAGATAGATATGGGATTAGCGATCCATGATCACCGATGAATCTATGGTCGGATCTCGCCATTGAACTTGCATCTTCATTGTATGCGCATCGGGGATTTTGGGATTCCGTGTTCCTTCACCTTGCACTTTTAAAGATGGAGTGTAGATTCACATGGATCCTATGATGTTTGGTCCTCGCATTTCGGATTTAATGCCGAGATCTATCCTCCATATGAATTATCTTCTTAACGTCACATTGGTCGGCGACCATCGGGGGAATTTTGAATTGTTGATCAACTTGTTGATCATTGTTGTTTCCTCCTCCTAATTATCAACATTACTCACCGATCATCGTTGTTGTAATGCGCCATCAATGAAAAGCATAAGCTACTTGTAAAACATGCCAACAAACTAATGGTCCCTCTAAGATATCTAAAGATGTGCTTCACGCCACCCAGTGTCTGTCTCGGTTCAATCATGAAATAACTCATTGCAATCAGCGCATAGTAGCGGCCTAGTGTGGATCATGTACATCAATAGTCAATCAATTTGCTATACATGGTGAGATCCACCAAATCTGAACTTGTGTTGGAATCATGCATCTTCTTTAGGTTGGTAACCATTGGAGTAGCCATGGATTTGCAATCCATCATACCAAACCTCTTTAGTACATCCACTACATGGATTTGC